>CM024758.1:55257338-55310597 GCA_014218235.1 Colocasia esculenta
CTTCCAGAATGCTCTGGCCTTGTCTTGCGGTATTTGACTACTGGGATACTTATGAGATACAAGAAACATGGGTATTTAAGCCCCCATATGTAAAGAAGCCTTAGGATTATGTCGACACAAAAACCTAGGCAGATTCCCTTGAACCCCAAGCGCCATGTGTCCAGAAATATATCATATGTTGAAATTCAGCCGGAGTGTGCTCGACACTAACCACTCAGTGTGTCGACCACACTGTCCCAATTGTCCAAAAAGGGTCTTCTGGAAGCTGGGTCTAGTGTCGACACTACCAGGGACTGTGTCGACACCCTGTCCCAGTCAGGCAACTAGGTCTCTGGGGAATGTGTCTAGTGCGACACTACTAGGGGCTGTGTCGACACCTAAACCTGTCTTCATGAAAAAGCTCCAGGAATAGTAACCCAGTGTCGACACCATCAATGGTGGTCGGCACCATCAATGATAAGAGCTGTATACACCTGCAAATTAACACATAAATCTTAGTACAACATGATCATTAAAATATGAGATATTAAACATCAAAAAACATGTTGTTTAAGCATTATTGTGTATCTATAAAATGTATAACATGTTAACATATCATCATCAAAATCACAATATGTCATCATCAAAATCAAAGTATGAGGATGTTCATGGTCATCATTAAAATACAACTTTAGGAAATTCCAAAACACACTCAACCCAACAATCTCCCTTTTTGATGATCACAAAACATATGCACAATCTTCCAATAGAGACTCCCTGACTGCAATAACTCCCCTTGACTATATAAACACCTTTACTTTCTCCCATAAAGAACTTTCTCCCCTAGAAACTTTTACTGTCTCTCCTAAGGAACTTTCTCCCCCTTTTTGAAAGCATCAAAACAGAAGATAGAGAGGAGAAACAAAGATTGTAAGAGATCAAGAATGAATGGTCGGAAATGATCAAAATAAATGAGGAAAGTGATATTTACATATGAGAGAAATTATTGTGTTCTTTGTATTGTGCAATAAACTTTAATCGCAAAGACACACTCAACACAAGTATAGCAAAATGTAATGATTGAATGTAGTTAAAATAATGATGCAAATGTGAAGAAAAGTGACCTATATGAATGAGCAGAAATATTTAACAAGGATGTTAGGAGCTTAAGTTTAACACAATGTAAAAAATAATAGGTCTAAACTCAGTAACATGAACTTTATGAAGGTCTTAAGCTTTTCCATCCTGTCAATTTGATTTCTTTCATTTTTAACTAGGAAAGAATACAAGAATAAATTAGTTAAATCTCACTTTTCAGTGCAAGAGATCACATGATTAGATGCAAGATCTCCTGATTACTCAGTGGTTTAACTTCATTATCTTATACAGAGTTGAAAACTTTGATTTCCACTTTTTGACGCGAAATAAATCACTTTTTAGGTGAAATGGCCCGGTTATCAGTGGTTCAAGAATTTGCATTGCTCTGTTTGTATCTTTCAGATTGTTGATCATTTTCTTGTGATGTTTTTGTTGGAAATGTTTGCTTTGACCAGAAAGTCATGACTACAAATTTAGAAAATTATCTTAACATGTGGTAAAAATGAAGCTTAAACATAGAACATGTGAAATATTAAAGCCACTCATGTGCCTATATAGTGTATTGCAAATCATTAAAAACATTCAGTATTAAGATTGCTTAACCTTGAAATGATAATGAATCTTTGAAATTAAACTAAATGCACAATGAGTTTAGTTACAACGTTTAATTCTCTCATAAGAAAATAGCACAAGACTCAAAAATTCTGATGACTTTGGGTTAAAATAGACAAGTAAGTTCAAGAAAATGACAATGATTCCCCCTTTCATGTATCTCCCCCTCACAAGTGAACATGGAGATTGTTGGAGAAATAGGAATGAAGTGAAAGCAGAATAAACAAGAATGTTTTAATTGAAAGACAAGGACTCCCCCTCAACAATTGCATACGAGGCTCTTGATACTTGCGGAGACATATACTACACGCATAGTGAAAGTGTCCAGACAAGCCTAACTTGCCTTCTTCAAATCACTATTTGATATATCAAGAATTTCAATACAACTGAGAAGTAGGAATTTATTTGCAAGAAAGAATGGTTTTATTTGCACAAAGAAATATGAGATGAAGATTTCAGACATGTGAAAACTTGCATAAGCCAAGTTCCCTTCTAAGAGAAGTGAATCTAGGTTCTGCAAGAGGTTTAGTGAAATGTCTACAATTTTATGTCGATCTGGTATGAAGTGGAGAATTCAAAAGAGTTCTTTGAGACTTCATCTCGAAGAAAGTGATGCCGAATGTCAATGTGTTTGTATGGGAATGCTTGAATAGGATTTTTGGACAGATTTATAGCACTTGTGTTGTCACAAAGAATGGGAATGCAACCTAATGTGTGATTATAATCTAGAAGTTGATGTTTGACCCAAAGGACTGGGTACCACAGCTACCCAGCGGCAACACCTACTCAGCTTCTGTAGTTGAAAGAGCTACAGAATGGCTTTTGGAAGCCCAAGAAATAAGACACCATCCTAGATATAAACACAACCCACTAGTGCTTTTTCTATCAAGTTTGCACCGGCATAATCAGCATCACTATATGCAATCAAGTCCAATTTTCCAGCAGGATACCAAAGACCCAAATCACATGAAGAAAGAAGATATTTGAAAATTCTTTTAACGGCAGACATGTGACTATCTTTAGGATTTGCTTGAAATCTGGCGCACATGCAGACACTGAATTGAATATCTGGCCTAGAGGTAGTTAAATAAAGAAGAGATCCAATCATACCTCTGTAAAAGTGTAGCATTAACAGGCTTACCAGAAGTATCACTCTCAAGTTTTACACTTGTGGCCATTGGTGTGTGGATGGCTTGATGTTTTGGAAGAGTCAAACCTCTTGAGCAACTCCTTGACATATTTTGTTTGACTCAGAAACATTCCTTCAGCAGTTTGATGTACTTGCAGACCTAAAAAGAATGTAAGTTCACCCATGAGACTCATTTCAAATTCAGATTGCATAGATGGGCAAACTCATTGCATAAAGTATTATCTGTTGATCCAAAAATGATATCATCAACATAAACTGAACAGCAATGAAATGATTTTTTGCAGTTTTGTAAACAAGGTTTGATCAATGTTTCCTCTTATGTAACCTTTATTTACAAGAAAGGAGCTCAACGGTCATACCAAGCTCTTGGAGCTTGTTAAGACCATAAAAGCCTTATTAAGTTTAAAAACATGATTTGGAAATTTTTCATTTTCAAAACCAGGGGGTTGTTTGACAAAAACATTTCTTTTATGTATCCATTTAAAAATAACTCTTGACATCCATTGAAAGACTTTGAATTTCAAAGAAGCAGCAAATGCAAGGAATATTCAACAGCTTCAAGTCTTGCTACAGGGGCATAAGACTCTTCAAAATCAATACCAAGTTCATGGTTATACCCTGAGCAACAAGTCTAGCTTTATTTCTAACAATTTGACCAGATTCATTCAATTTATTTCTGAAAATCCATCTAGTTCCAATGACAGAAGTTAAATCTGAAGGTTTTGGTACTAAATCCCAAACTTGATTTCTTTCAAATTGATGAAGCTCTTCAAGCATAGCATTTATCCAGTTTTCACAAGATAAAGCTTCATCAACATTTTGGGTTCAATTTGGAAAGTAGTGCCAAAGAATCTTCAACTATGACAGAATGAAAGATGATCTGGTTCTTATTCCATCTTGCAAATTACCAACAATGCTTTCAAGTGGATGATCTCTTAAAAATCTGGGTTCAGAAATTACCTCAGGGTTTGCATGATTTTCAGGAACATGATTACTGAATCGCTTGAAGATGGAAATTCAAGAACCTCATGTGCATTTGGTACTTCTTGCTCTTCAAGATTTGTAGATGGATGTTCAAGAAAATCATCCTCATCATCACATAATGGAGTTCTGCACAAAGTAGGAATGTCCATCTTTTGGAAGTTTCATCAAAAATGACATGTGGAGATTCTTCCACAGTCTTATTTTCAAAATATAAACTCTGTAAGCTCTTGAAGTTTCAGAATAACCTAAGAAGATTGATTCAAAACTTTTTGCATCAAATTTATCAAGATTTCTTTGTTCTTATTGTGAACAAAACATTTGCAACCAAAAATTTTGAAATATGACACACTTGGTTTTTATTCTGAACAACTCATAAGGGGTTTTTTGATCTTTGGTTTACCAATGCTCTATTCAAAATGAAATTAGTTGTATTTACAGCTTCTGCCCAAAAAGATTTAGACATTTACTTTCAATGGGCATAGTTCTGGCCATTTCCACAAGAGTTCTATTTTTTCTTTCTACAACTCCATTTTGTTCTGGAGTTCTAGGGGAAGAAAACTTATGGAGAATTTTCAGTTCAGTACAGAGATCAGAAAATGATTTATTTTCAAATTCACCCCCATGATTTGTCAAAATGGAATTCAATTTGAAAGATAAACCCCTAAGGCAGAATTGTAAAATCTCCTGAATTCTGAACATGCATCACTTTTATGGGAATAAATAAGACCCAAGTATATCATGTAAAGTCATCAATGATCACACCAAATCTATTATTACATGAGACTTTGAGTTCTGGTGGACAAAAAGATCCGTATGAAGCAACTCAAGTGGTTTAGATGTAAGTACGTCATTGAACACTTTAAAAGATGTTCGTTGTTTTCCTTGAGCATATCCCACAAACAGGATTGTCAATGACTGGAAAAAGATTCAGGAAGACCTTTTACAAGATTCATTCTTATGAGTTTACTAATGGTTGTGAAACTTGCATGACCCAACCTTTGCGCAGACACACCGAGCAGTGTCATTTTTATTGCAATCAAACAAACCTTTAAAGAGGAATTATCACACAAATCAATCATGTAGACATTATTTTCTTTTTCCAATCAATTTAATTTCTCAGAAGAGGAGTCAATTATTTGCATGAATCATGTTCAAAAAGAATCTTGTGACCATTGTCACACAATTGACTAATGCTAAGCAATTGTAATTCAAACCTCAACTAAACAAACAACATCACTTAAGGTAATGAAAGACTTACAATTTTTCCTTTGCCATTATTTTTCTTTATTCTTACCTCCAAAGGTGACTGATCCACCTTCCTTTTCAATCAAGCATGAAAATTTATTTCTGTCTCGTCATGGCGTGAGCATCCACTGTCAAGAATCCAGATGTTGTTGGAATTGGATGCACGGCTTTCTGACATAACAAATTAGACAAGAAAAGTTTTGGTACCCACATGAGATTGGTACCAACATCCTGAGTGAGAAGAGATAACAAATCCTTTCTAACCCAAATTGTGTATTTATTTTCACAGGTTTTTTGAAACAAAAGATTCAACTTTTTATTTTTCAATTTTCTGAACATTATACCTCTTAGCTGATTTGTTCCATGTGAAAAACTTGGCATGTATTGCTGTTGATATGCAGGAAAAGATGAATGATAGAAATAAGGATTGAACCATTGGTTACCACTGCACCTTTGGTTCGAAGACTTATTCCATCTTGAATTGTAAGAGGAGAAAACATTCCAATTTCCATGAGAAAGATGATTATTGATTGGTTTGAAGTTTTTGTGATTTTATAAGAAGTGTAGGTCGACCTCTGACTGGATAGGTCGACCTGTGCATAGTGTGTGTCGACTAGGTAGGGTATGTGTTGACCTCTCAGGTTCTTTTTATTTTGTATTTTCCTTTGTTTTCAGAACCTGCCTTGACAATTTTATTAAGGAATTTTTATGATTTTGTTTGCTTGGAGATGATTCAGTTTTCTTTAAATTTGTGGGTTCAAAACCTAAACCAAATTTGTTTGAATTCATCTTAACCAAGTACAGCATTTCATTGTTCCCCTTGAGTGAAGTTCTTGATGATATCTTCTTTTTCTTTAATGCAAAGATTGAGTTTTTCAATTTGATTCAAATTTTCATGATTTTCCTTTTCTTTTTCTTCAAATTCTTGATAGAATTGATGAGTTCTTTGTTCAATTTTTTAATTTTCAATTTCAGATCATCAACAAAAATCAACAGTTCATCATTTTCTTTGATTTGGTCTAAAATTTGAGATTCCAATTCAGAAATCTTTATAGATGATGAAGTATCATGAAGAATGCTTTCAATTTTTCTTTTCAAGTATTTATTTCTTTTCTAATTTCAGACATACTTTCAACCAAGTTACCATATGCTTCTTACAATCTTCAATGGTAAATAGTTCAAAGGATAACTACATGTTCTTCGCTGCTTCCAGCCATGAAACAAACTTCATTTTCATCGAAGTTGAGGATTCTTCATTGGAGTCTGAGCTTTCATCATCTGACCATGTAGCACCATGGCCTTGTTCTTCTTTTTGTGAAACTCCTTCTTGTGGTTTTGTACTTGTCCTTTTAGCCTCTGGACAATCAGCCTTCATGTCTAGATTTATTGCACCTGAACACACAGGAACATCATCAGTTTCTTATGATCAACATGGGAGAAGTGTTTCTTTTTACCAGACATGGCATTTTGCTTATTACCAAAATTCATCTTGTTTGATTTCAGAAATGCCTTAAATTGTCTAGTGATGAAAGCAAGATTATCATTATCAGATTCAGATTTCTCATATCAGAATTTCTTTAGATTTTCCTTTATTACTTGATGAAGCTTTAAGAGCAATGGTTTTGTTTTTAGCATGTGTCTTCTGATCTCTTAAGGTTAACTCATATGTCATAATGATCCAATGAGTTCATCCAATGTGATTTGGATAAATCCTTTGAATCTTCAATGACAGTTGTTAGTGTTCCATACAGGAGATAATGAACGCAAGATTTTTCTTACCAATTCTTCATTTGAGTATTCCTTACCCAAGCTCGAAGTCCATTTATAATAACCATTAACCTAGCAAACATCTCAGATATAGTTTCATTAGATTTCATGATAAATAACTCATAATCAGAACTAACATGTTAGCCTTAGTCTCCCTGACCTGAGATGTGCCCTCATAAAGCAATTCTAATTTATCCCACATCTCCTTGGCAGACTACACATAAAGATTCTGGAATACTCCTTTGGATGGATGGCACATTGCAGCATGTCATGGCGCTGTAGTTCAGGGTGACCCTTCTGATCTGCTCCCTGGTCCATTGATCTTCATCTCCAGTGACTTCAATTGGTCCTTTTTCAACAATTCTCCATACTTCATAGTTCTGTGCTCTAAGAAAACCATCATCCTACTCTTCCAGTAAGGATAGTCAGTACCATCAAAAAATGGAGGCCTATTAATTGAATGACCTTCAGCAACAAAACCTCTAGAGTCCATGATAAAGACAATCAAACCAAACCACAAAGCAATTTGAGCAAGTGATCAAAAATCTGAAATACTGAAAATTCACCAAAGCACCTCAGAGTATAGATTTGACTCTGACCTGCTTTGATACCAGTTGTTGGGGATCGATAGGTGACTTGACAAAAGAACTAAGAACTTGTGTGTATGCCAGCGGAATTAAAATAAGTAAACACACAATTCGATCAGATCCAGTGTGGTGTGTGGAGAATAGTGAATAAGTACATCAAGCCACACATCAAACCACAGTGCACTGTGATTTTTAAGGTGGTTCGGAGAACACAACTTGTGTCTCCTACGTCCACCTCCTCACAACGGAGGAACCACTAGCACAAGTGCAGTACAAACTAGAGCACGACGACTCGACCTCTTTGAGTGCACCAACTCAAAGAAACGAGGAGATAGCACGACAACCTACTCCAAAAACTACTTGTGAATTCAGCAAATTCACAAGCCCTTGAGCACTACGGCTCAAGCACCAGAGCACAACGGCTCGAAACATGAGTACAAAGTACTCAAACCTCTGGATCACAATAGATCCAAGTTCTGCTAGAACAAGCACACTTAGAGAATAGATCCTCTAGCACGGTCTATCTCAGTACAATGAAATGGTAGAGACAAATAGAATTGGGAAATCTGTGTAGAGCACATACAAAGATCCCCAGAGAATTTACCACTCTAACCAAATACAGACTCGGCTGGATCTCCTTCTGGACCAACACTGCAATCACGAGCTCTCCTCTTCTCTCCTTCTTCTTCCCTTGGTGGCGCTGCTTGCTCCTCTGGATGCAGATCCCTTTTTCTCGCTCTTCTCTTCTTCCAGAATGCTCTGGGCCTTGTCTTGGTGGGATTACTTTGGAGTACAAGAAACATGGGTATTTATAGCCCATATTCCATAAGAAGCCTTAGGGTACGTGGGTACAAAAACCTAGACAGATTCCTTGAACCCCAAGCAGCCACGTGTCCAGAAAAATCATAAGTTGAAATTTCTGCCGGAGTGTGTCGACACTACCACTCAGTGTGTCGACACTATCCCAATTGTCCCCCAAAAGGGTCTTTAGAAGCTGGGTCTAGTGTCGACACTACCAGGGACTGTCGTCGACACACCTGTCCCAGTTAGGCAACTAGGTCTCTGAGAACTGGGTCTAGTGTCGACACTACCAGGGGCTGTGTCGACACACTGAACCTATCTTCATGAAAAAAGCTCCAGAAATAGTAACCTGTGTCGACACCATAAATGACAAGAGATGTATACACCTGTAAATTTTAACACATAAATCATTAGTGGCAAGATGTTATCATTAAAAATGAGATATTAAACAGCATCAAAATATGTTGTTTATACATTATTGTGATATGTATAAAAGTATACCATGTTCAACATATCATCATCAAAATCACAATATGTCATCATCAAAATCTAAGTATGAGTGATGTTCATTGGTCATCATTAAAATACAACTTTAGGAAATTCCAAAACACACTTAACTAAACAGCCAATGCCTTCGATTACTTAGTATTCAATTACCATTGCTCTGCCTCCAACCCCCCCTTTTTTTTTAATTTATGATACACATGTAGCTTTTGATCCACCTTTTTATTTTTAATCTTTAAATCAAGTCAAGTGTTCAACAAATGTTTTAGATTAATAGCCATTTCAAATATTTAAGACAATAATCTTCTTACTTCATAGATCAATGTAAGAGAGAGGATCATTACACAAGGAATTATTCAATGGAGTTAAGGAAATAAGTTTTGGTCAATGTTTGCTAGATAATACATTCCTTGACTCAATCAATAGAGAATTATTTCAAAACTATTGGAATTAATTAATGCCTTTTTCTATTATTTGTGGTTATGAAAAGTGTAAAGATATAAGTCTTCAATCTCCCCCTTAAATATGTAATGAACAAACTCAATCAAGATACAGTTCCAATGAAGTATGTCCAAGAAATGTTGGATTATGAAGAATCAAGAACATGAGCTTACAATGTATTTGTCGACAAACAAGGACATATGTCGACAATAACTAAAACACAAAAGCATTATGTTCTGGAAATGAACCTCTGTCGACAACAAGGTTTAAGCTTGTCGACAGCCACCGTAGGGCAGTACTGTTCAATCAGAAGAAGATTGTTTGTCGATAAATCATGAAAATTTGTTGACAAGATAGATATGAAAAGTTTTTTCAAGCACCTCACTCAAAGATTCTTTGATTCACTCCCTTAGCATGTGCATGATATAAAAAATTTTCAAGCAATAAAAGAAAGTTACGCTAAGAAATATGCATAGAGAATCATGGGGCATCAACAGATGTACATAAACAGGCAATTTATTTTAAAAAAAAAATATGAAAGTAAATGTTGTGAACTGATGACCTTTATGCAAGAAAGGACTATGATATGGCAGAGGATTTTCCTCACACATAATGATAGTTTCCAGACAAGCTTGACTTGTCTTCCACATGTCACCATTTGGTATACAACATAGTCGTTGCATAAGAGGTCAAATTATTTGCAGTTTCCAATAAAAGTTGAATGTATTTGGCAAATGCCAAGCTCTCTTCTTAAGAATGTGAATCTACGTCTGCCAAGGGTTTTGTAAAAATGTCAACCACTTGTTTTTTCTCTTGGAATGAAATTTAGTTCAATGTTTTTACTTCGTGAGTGTTGAATTGGGTTTTAGAAAGATTGATAGCACTTGTGTTGCCACAAAGGATATGTGTGCATCCAATGTCAATATTGTAGTCAAATAATTTACTTTTGATCCACAACACTTGAGCTATACAACTTCTTGTGGTAATGTATTTTGCCTCTAGTGGAAAGTGCAACTGAGTGTTGCTTCTTGAATGCCCATGATGCCATGCACCCTCCTAAGAATTGGCAAAAGCCACTATGCTATTCCTATCAATGTTGCAACTAGCTGGATACCATAAACCCAAATCACATGAACCAGAGAGATATGTAAAAATTTATATTAACCGCAAGTAAATGGCTTCTCTTGAACTAGATGAAATATAGCGCAAAGACAAACACTGAATTATATGTCTGGTCTACTTGTAGTAAGATATAAGAGAGAGCCGATCAATCTGTATTGTTTACATCTACCATTTTACCATTTTCATCACTTTCCATTCTAATACTTGTGCTCATTGGTGTAGATGCTGGCTTGGCTTGTTCAAACTAAAATCTCTTCAGTAGCTCATAGACATATTTTTTTTTTGATTGATGAAAAATGCATCATCAAACTGCTTAACCTGCAAGCTAAGAAAAAGTTGTAACTCTCCCATAAGACTCATTTCAAATTCATTATGCATATGTTTAGAAAATTCTTCACACAGTGAAGGATTAGTGGAACCGAAGATAATGTCATCCACATATATTGAACTACAATGATATGATTCTGGACACATTTTGTGAAAGAGTTTGATCACCTTACCTCTAGAATAGTTCTTACTAACTAGGAAGTTGCTCAGTCTATCATACCATGCTCTTCGTGCCCGCATCAAACCATAATGTGCTTTATGCAATTTGTATACATGGTTAGGTTAATCAGGAAATTGAAAGCCTGGTTGTCACGCCCCTCCCAATTTAGTAGCGGAATAAATCAGAGGGAAATGTGAGCAACGAGTATGGAAACATAAATTGCGCATACAGATGCAAACAATCAGAGCATCTAATGAACAATAATTATATAAAACTCTTCATTTCATTATAAAATCACTAAGAGCATTACAACCACTAATTCGGAGCCAATACATAGGGCTCAATGATATCATTACATTGAAAAGAAATCTAAAGTAATAACTATTAGGACTCCATAGTACTAGGGAAACATCATGAACTGACTCCAGGTCACTCATGACTCTGGTCCTATCCCATTGTTGTGTGTAACATCATTGTCCGACTTAGCTAAGACCAATAACAAATAACGAAGGGTGAGCGATACACCTAATAGGACTTAAATCTCAATAGTCAAGTAGGCTTTAAATAAGCAATGCTTTAAATGGCAGAGTAACTAATGATAGAGGAGAGTCAGGTAAAAGTCGAGAAAGTAATAGCACAAGTAACATGGTTCGAATAGCAGTGAATCAAGTATAGCACGATGACTAAAATCAAGTCACGATAGAAATGATAACATCAATAGCAAGTAACATCATGGTCAAGAAATAGCAAGGAGAGAGATATTAGATGGTCATGTAAAGAGTAAATTGCACTTGATTGATTTCATCAATCGAGATAGTATAGCACTTTTGATTAACATTCATCAATCGAAATAGTAATGGCCACTTTGGTTATCTGTAGATAGCCGAGAGAGAATATAGCACTTTGAATGCGACTAAGTCAGGATAGAAGCAGTAACTCAAGATAGCAAGTATCAAGTAGAGCATGAAGAGAGTACGACAGTGGTCGCTCAATAACAGGATAGTAACAGTTCAGTAACAGTCAGTGGTAGTACATCTAACAGACTAACAGTAACAGTGTAACAGTCAGATGTCTAGCTCATTCAGAATAGTCAGTCAGGACCGGTGCAAATGCAGACACCGTCAATACCCCTGCAGGTATTTTCGGGTGGCTCTCAGCCCCCAGGACTAGATTGGAGCCCCTCGGACACTCTCCGTGCCTCAACAGTATGCATTCAAGTCAGTAGAGTCACAAGACCCATTTTAGCGCTAGACAGTCATGAACAATATAAAACAGTAGGAGCCACACAGCTCAAGGGTACCAAGAGAGTAATAGATGAATAGACGAGAGAGACGAGATAGTAGAGTGACGTGAATAGATTAGTGAGTAGAATATAGATAGATCTTATGGTCATAACATGAAACGTGGAGTAACGAGCGATAGTAACTGTTGCACAACACGCGCGTACGGTCAATAGTCAGGTGGAATACACAACCCTTTCGCTGGCCTTGTTATGTACAGGTCCAGAGGTCTGACATGATTCAAGACAAGAGCGAGAGCAACTAAGGCCGTTTGGATCTTGCTGATCCCTAGAGGGTATCATAGGTATTAGGGTACAACTAGCTCGTTGACCATGTGGTAATCCATGGATAGAGGAGACTTACGGAAGCCTTGAACAAAGACTCACTAGTCCGGCAGAGGAGTATCCGACGGAGAGTTCGTCTAGTCAAGAGAAAGTGTATATATAGAAACAAGTGCCCAACGTTCTAGAGGAATTCTAGAACGTGGAGCGTCGATAACGGTACTCCCAAAACATGCAGAATGTAGACAAGTTCATTTAAAATAGGGGAACTAAAAATATAATTGAAATCAACTGCTAGATGTGCTATGTGACAATTTTCAAGCCAAGTAAGCATATTGGATGGTTCAAAGTGAGTGTAAGTGTAAGAGAATCATGGAGATGAAATAATCACGTGGATGACTTTTTAATTTAACTAATTACATGTCCATGATTAACAAATTTTTTACTGAGTAAGATAGTTACAAAGTGTACACGCACTGTAAAAAGTCAACAATTACAGAAATAGGGGGTCTCATGCAAAAAGCCTAGATCGCAACATACCCATATGAGGGTCGCGACGACGTCAAAGTGGAACGCGATAGGGTCGTCTGAGGATCGCGAAATGTCTATTCGGTCAGGCGGCCAGAATGTGACGACAGCCCCTGTCGCTTCAGAATGTGACGAGAGGTGCTGTCGCGACAGCCCTAAGAACACAGCCTATCGGGCCGTCGAGATCTCAGGTACTTCACCTGAGTTCGGGCGGGAAAGAGACTAGCATGGGATGTGTGCCAACTTAACATATTTTAACATAGGGTGATTCATAAAATCATAAGTAATTGTATAGTCGATGAGAAATCATGAAACAACTTGCATATTGATCTAGACATACGGAGTACTTACAATAAATAGGAATTTGAAAATAGATAGAGTTTCGACATGCTTTATTCAAGTCAAACATGGAGTACATGACATAGTGAGCAGTTGAGATGAGAGAATTAATTCACGAAGTAGGGTGGATAAAAATTAGGGCATTTAGGGGTGAAAGATTCCTAACAATCATAAGTATCTTCAATAAAAATTTCGAAGCATGATATAGAGTATTCAAGGAGATAGGAATTAAACATGAAGGTCGGGGTAAAGAGGTTTGCAGAGATTCAAAATCAATAAAAGGATTGGGACACGAAAAAATTATGAAAAAAAAGGGGTTTTTGTCTGATGCATGGAACAATCTACAAAACAAATTTAATTAGATTTTGCTCGTGAGAATGCCTACCTTAGTAGTCTTTCCTCTTCTAGGGCTAGAACTTGAAGAACGAGAGAGAGAGCTTGAGAGAGTCTTCTCCTACGAGATCTCCTCCCCATGGCCTCTCCTCTGGTCCAGCAACCCTTGGCAAGAACTAGGCTGGCCATGGGCGATTTAGGAGAGTATTTATGCTTGTTGGGTTGGTATTTCCTAATAGGACTCTAACTCTATAAATTCAAATTACCTATTCTTACTCCTTCCAAGCTTTCCACTTCCTATTTGGGTTAGGATGGAGTTAAATACGTGGCAAACCTATTAGGGTAGGTTTAGGAATCCAATTCCATCTCAAACTACTTATTTTAATGCTTTAATACCCTTTCTATTAGGTAATATTAAGTTACGAATAGAGTATTTCCTATTATTCTTCTGTTAGAAGTCCCTATTTTGCCCAATAAATTCTAGAGGGTCCATTAACAAAACCCATTATTTATTGGAATTTATATTTGAGATTCCCTTTTTAATTAGGGAATAATAGAGTTACAGATTTTATTGCACTTCTTTACTTGAATTGATATGGGCCATGAGGGTCCATTGGTCCAATTTTGATAATGGATAATCATTTAATAATGATGTAAGTCTCTCCGACATGTTCGTTAATTTATGGGGCGTTATTTTTCTATGTTACGGTTTTCGACTTAGTTTCTCTAATTTGGATAATAGTCACGTTGTGACATACGCTTGGCCAATCGGATTTTCGTGCACGAATTTCTTCGTGGAACACTTAGGGATAATATTTGGGTTGATTATAATTTTATGAAATGTTTAGATGTGTACTTGTACATGCGATAGTGGTATGTATGTTTTTTTAGTTCGATTTAAAGAAATTATTATTTTGAATTTTCAAGTATTAAATTTTCGGGTTGCTACATCCTCCCCCACTAAAAAGAATCTGGTCCCCAAATTCATATGATATGATACGACTATCAATTTATTATGGGATATTTATTCCATCATCTCCCTTACTTAGGGCTTTGCTATCGTGAAAATAATATGAATAACTAAGGGTTTAATGATGATACTTTGTCAAACCTTCATGTCATGTTTTATATCCACAAGGGCTTGTAATCGTCTTTGGCGTGGAGTTTGGTTCTTCTTTCTTGGACAATTCATGACTCGATGTTGTTGACTTCCACATCACAAGCACTGCCAATCTCTTCCAACAGTTATCAACTGATGCCCTGGCTTTAAAAAATTTCACAGACTTCCTTCCGCTTCACTTCCCCTTTCGTTCTCCTTGCTATTACTATATTTCTTCCTTTATTATCATTAGAATGAGTAGCACGTTCCCTTTCAACACCTTCTTCTTATGATCTTTTCAAGAAGTTCCATGGTGTCCTCCACTAATTGAGCTGTCAATACCATGACTGAATATACTTCATGTCTAGTGGAGCCAACTTTTCCCAGAACACAGGTCTCAACTCTTTAAAAAATTTTTGCCTTCATCTTTTCCGTACTCACCAAATGTGGTGCATACTGTGCTAGTCTTTCAAATTGCGCTTCATATTCTGCTACAAACATCATTCGTTGTTTTAAATTGACGAATTCATTTGCCTCTTCTCACGAATCCTCTCGAAAAATATTTGGTGTTGAAGAGTTCTAAAAATTTATCCCACTCTATACTGATGTTGGGTAGTTGTCGACTAGCAGCTTCCGACCAAGCTTTAGCAACGCGGTCCAACTGGAAGGTTGCCAGAAGGACTTTCTCCTGCTCTAAACATTGCAAAACTCTAAAGATTTGTTCCATCGCCTTCACCCAATTTTCAGCATCATCGGGATCCGGAGTTCCATTAAACCTAGGGGGATTTATTCGTTGAAAGTTCTCATATAAGTCTTCTGCCCATTTCAGCTTCTGTTTGAATCACGTTGTTAAGGGCTTGAGTTACCCTGTACAGTCTGTTGTAATTGTGCATTTGTACATGCTCGCCAGCCATCTCCTTAGTTCCTACGAGCAAGAATACTTATTATGTCTTCTAAGCTTAGGGTGCTTATACATATAGTTAAGCTCCTAGCATAACCACAAGCTTTACCCAATCTCTCACATAGGTATGGTGGTTACTTAAAAATGTCAGGCAGTTCACTTAGAACATCCCTAGACTTAAAAATCCTAATAAGGACATCCTAGGCTCTGATACCAATGTCATGCCCCTCCAATTTAGTAGTGGAATGAATCAGAGGGATACGAGCAACGAGTATGGTAACGTAAATTGCGCATACAGATGCAAACATCAGAGCATCTAATGAACAATAATTATAATAAAAAACTCTTCATTTCATTATAAAATCACTAAGACTATTACAAACACTAATTCGGAGCCAATACATAGGGCTCAATGACATCATTACATTGCAAAGAAATCTAAAGAATAACTATTAGACTCTATAGTACTAGGGCGACTTCATGAACTGACTCCAGGTCGCTCATCACTCGGTCCAGTCCCATTGGTGTGTAACATCATTGTCCGACTTACCTGAGACACAATAACAAATAACCAAGTGTGAGCGATAACGCCAGTAGGACTTAAATCTCAATAGTCAAGTAGGCTTTAAATGATTAAAGCTTTAAATGGTAGAGTAACTAATGATAGAGAGAGTCATGTAAAGTCGAGAAAGTAATAGCACAAGTAACATGTATTGAATAGCAGATGAATCAAGTATAGCACAATGACTAAAGTCAAGTTACGATAGAAACGATAACATCAATAGCAAGTAACATCATTGCCAAGAAATAGCAAGCGACATGTATAGCAAGGAGAGAGATATAGATGGTCATGTAAAGAGTAAATTGCACTCTGATTGATTTTCATCAATCGAGATAGTATAGCACTTTTGATAACTTTCGTCAATCGAAATAGTAATGGCACTTTGGTTATCTATAGATAGCCGAGAGAGATATAGCACTTTGAATGTGACTAAGTCAGGATAGAAAGCAATAACTCAAGATAGCAAGTATCAAGTAGAGCAGAAGAGAGTACGATAGCAGTCGTTCAATAATAGGACAGTAACAGTTCGGTAACAGTCAGTGGCAGTATAGTAATAGTACAATACGTCTAAACTAACAGACTAACAGTAACAATATACCAGTCAGATGTCTAGCTAATTCAGAACAGTTAGTTAGGACCAGTGCAAATGCAGACACCGTCAATAGCCCCTGTAGAGATTTTCGGGTGGCTCTCTTCCCCAAACTAGATTGGAGCCCCTCAACAGTCTCCGTGCCCTCAACAATAGGTATTCAAGTCAGTAGAGTCACAAGACCCATTTTAGCGCTAGACAGTCATGATCAGTACAAATCGTAGGAGCCACACAGCTCAAGGGTACCAAGAGAGTACTAGATGAATAGACGAGAGAGACAAGATAGTAGAGTGAACGTGAATAGATGAGCGAGTAGAATATAGATGAGATCTCTATGGTCATTGTATATGAAACATCGAGTAACGAGCGATAGTAACAGTTGCACAACATGCAGTAGGTGTTGGAAGTGCAGGTGGGTACACAACCTTCTGCTGGCCTTGTTATGCACAGGTCCAGAGGTCCGGCGTGATTCAAGATAAGAGCGCGAGCAAGTAAGGCCGTTTGGATCTTGTTGATCCCATAGGGTATCATAGGTACTAGGGTACAACCAGCCCGTCGACATGTGGGAATCCATGGACAGTGGAGACTTACGGAGGCCTGACAAAGACTCACTAGTCCGACAGAAGGAGTATCCGACAGAGAGTTCGCCCAAGTCAAGAAAAAGTGTATATATAGAAACAAGGTGCCCGAGTTCTATAGGAATTCTAGAACAGTGGAGCGTCGATAACAGTACTCCCAAAACATCGCGAGAATCGTAGACAAGTTCATTTAAAATAGGGAAATTAATATATAATGAAATCAATTGCTAGATGTACTATGTGACAATTTTCATGCCAAGTTAAGCCATATTGATGGTTCAAAGTGAGTGCAAGTGTAAGAGAATCGTGGAGATAAAATAATCACGTGGACGACTTTTAATTTAACTAATTACATGTCCATGATTAACAATTTATTTTACTGAGTTTAAGACGGTTAACAAAGTGTACAAGCACTGTAGAAAGTCAAGAATTCCAGAAATAGGGTGTTTCATGTAAAAAAGCCCAGATCGCGACATATCCATATGAGGGTCGTTACGGGGTCAAAGTGGAACGCGACAGGGTGGTCTTAGGATCCTCGAGGTCTATTCGGTCAAGCGGCCAGAACGCAACGATAGCCCTGTTGCATTCAGAACATGACGGGAGGTGCTGTCGCGACAACCCTGAGAATGCAGCCTATCGATCCATCACGTTCTCATGTACTTCACTTGAGTTCGGGCGGAAAAGGACTAGCATGGGATTGCGTGCAAAATTAACATATTTTGACATAGGGTTTTAAAAATTTCATAAGTAATTGTATAGTCGATGAAAAATCATGAAACAAGTTGCATATTGATTTAGACATACGTGAGTACTTACAATAAATAGGAATTTGAAAATAGATAGAGTTTCAACATGCTTTATTCAAGTCAACATGGAGTACATGACACAATGAGCAGTTGAGGTGAGAGAATAATTCACGAAGTAGGGTGGATAAAAATTAGGTCTTTTAGGGGCGAAAGATTCTAACAATCATCAGTATATTCAATAAAATTTGAGGCATGATTTGAGTATTCAAGGGAATATGAATTAAACATTAAGGTTCGGGGTCAGAGGTTTGCAGAGATTCAAAAATCAATAAGAAAGGATTCGGTGCACGAAAAAGTTATGAAACGAAAGGGATTTGTTCCGATGCATGGAACAATCTATAGACAAATTTAATTAGATTTTGCTCGTGAGAATGCCTACCTTTGTGTGTTTTCCTCTTTAGGGCTAGAACATGAAGAATGAGAGAGAGAGCTTGAGAGAGTCCTCTCCCCATGAGATCTCCTCCTCATGGCCTCTCTCCTGTCCAGCAACACTTGGCAATGAACTAGGCCGGCCATGGGGGATTTAGGAGAGTATTTATGCTTGTTGGGTTGGTATTTCCTAATAGGACTCTAACTCCTATTAATTCCGAATTTCCATTTCATAACCTCCTTCCAAGCTTTCCACTTCCTATTGGGTTAGGATGGGAGTTAAATTCGTGGCCAACCTATTAGGGTAGGTTTAGGAATCCAATTCCATCTCAAAACTACTTATTTTAATGCTTTAATACCCTTCTATTTAGGTAATATTTAAGTTATGAATTTAGAGTATTTTCTATTATTCTTCTTTTAAAAGTCCCTATTTTGGCCCAATAAATTCTAGAGGGTCCATTTAACAAAACCCATTATTATTGGAATTTATCTTTTGGGATTCCCTTTTTATTTGGGAATAATAGAGTTACAATTTTTATTACATTTCTTTACTTGAATTTATTCATGGGCCATGAGAGGTCCATTGGTCCAATTCTGATAATGGTAATTATTTAATGATGTTAGAAGTCTCTCTGACATGTTCATTTAATTTATGGGCGCGTTATTTTCTATGTAACGAGTTTCCGACTTAGTTCCCTAATTTAGATAATTAGTGACGTTGTGGCATACGCTTGGCCAATCGGATTTTTCATTGTACGAATTCTTCGTGGAACACTTAGGGATATATTTGGGGTTGATTATAATTTTTTCGAAATTTTTAGATGTGTTCTTGCACATACGATAGTGGTACGTATGTTCTATTAGTTCAATTTAAAGAAATTATTTCAAATTTTCAAGTATTAAATTTTCCGGGTTGCTAAACTGGTGGTTGTGTAACAAAAAACTCGTCTTTATAAAACCATTTTAGAAAAGCAGTTGACATCCATTTGAAACAGCTTGAATTGTTGAGCAAGCATATGATTTAATGTTGAGTTATGGTTGTGTGAATCATAACCATTGCTTTATATGTTTTTGATGATGATATAACTCTCGTAAAAAAACTATGATGATTGATCACAAGTATCCATAGATGTCAAGTCACTGCACTGATGTGTCGACACATGCCACTCACATGTCGACACACAATTCTTGACATTGAGTCATCATTCTTATCTATTAAAGAATATCTACCTTGATTCATGTACTTATAATGATGGAATCTAAATTGAAGGTTTTGATTGCAGGAGAACATATATAAAGGTTGGATTCATGAAACGGTTATTTTATACAAGAGATTAAAGAAGTGTGCAATAGTTGTCGACGACCTTGAAGCCGTCTGTCGACAACTTAAGGGTGCTAAGAGACTATATCTTCTAGATGAACGAATTTTAGCAGTGGCTATTGACAAGCAGTAGAAGCCTTCAACTCCAAGTTTCTGGATATACAAAGTCAATAGTAGCTGTCCACAACCAGAATGCGTCTGTCGACATCCCAGCCAAGTTTTTATGAAGTTGATTCTAGATGGAGGATCTGCTGCAGTGGCTGTTGAAAACTGATCTGCGTCTGTCGACATCCAAAGTTTAGTCGCAAACATGTGCTCTTATTTAGGGCGTCCTTTCCTCATACACATAAATTCCCATGTACCTGTGAGCATAAGGACATGCCTATAAAGGTTTCTGTGACTCTTTTTCGGAGTAAGCAGCCTCCACACTCTTTTCGAGACCCATAAACAACCAGAGGAAGGCTCTCTAGTGCTCTACTCAAGCTCCAAGGATCAACAGCTAGGAGACTCATCTCGGGTGATCAAATTGGAGCAAAACTTGTCATCAGAGCTCAAGCATCCACTTTAGATTTGTAGAACTCAAATTCAAAGAAGATCTGAATGAAGACCTGGAGGATTGAACATTCTGATCTGTTTTCTAGCTTTTGAATTCTCCTCTTCATCTCAATTTCTTTATTATGAGAGTGTGAACTGTTGAATTGAGCAATCCTTGTGCTCAATTCAAACTTGTGTATTTTGATATGAGATTTTGATCATCTCAGATCGTGTGCATGAAATTGTGTGTGTTGAACTTACTGATAAGCAATTTGGTGTGCGTGTGTGGATGGTGGATGTAGGATACACAAGTGTGTGTAATCGACCACCATAAATGTTTGTGTCATGTGTTTGAATTGCTCCATTGTAGGTGTTTGCTAGGCACGATTGAATGTTCTAACTTCTACCATAGTGCTAGTCTGGTATTCACATTCTGCACACACTGTTGGGCTTAATGTCTGTAGCAACCAGAAAAATTTAGTATTCAAAAATTCGAAATAATAAATTTCTATAAAACGGAATAATAGAAGCAACATACCATTATCGTATGTGCAAGAACACATATAAAAATTCCGTAAAAGTTATAAATGAACCCCAAATATTATCCTAAGTGTTCCAAGAAGAAATTCATGCAACGAAAAATCTGCTATTTCGATTGACGAAAGTTAATCAAAAGTTCTATACTATTTCGATTGATAAGAAAATCAATCAAAGTGTAATTTACTCACTATATGGCCAACTACTTTCTCTCTCCTTACTATACATGTTGCTTGCTATTACTTGACGTTGACATTATTTGCCATTGTGTTGTTATCATTTCTATCGTGACTTGACTTTAATCATCGTGCTATACTTGATTCATCTTCTATCTGAGCCATATTACTTGTGCTATTACTTTCTCGACTTTACATGACTCGCTCTATCATTAATTACTGCCTTTAAAAGCACTAATTATTTAAAGCCTACTTGATTCACGAGATTTAAGTCCTACTGGGTGTTATTGCTCACCCTTAGCTATTTGTTATTGTGTCTCAGGTAAGCTAGAGGATGTCACACACACCAATGGATAGGACCGAGTGATGAGCAACCTGGAGTCAGTTGATGAAGTTGCCCTAGTACAATGGAGTCTAGTAGTGGTTGCTTTAGATTTCTTTTCCAATGTAATGATGTTAATGAGCTCAATGTAGTGGCTCCGAATTAGTGGTTGTAATAGTCTTAGCGGAATGTCAATGAAATGAAGAAGGTTATTTCAAGTATGTCATTAGATGCTCTGTTTTACTCAACTATTGTACATTTTTCCCTACTATGTACTTGGCTCACGTCTCCCCGATTTATTCTGCTTCTAAATTGGCGGGGCGTGACAGTTGGTATTAGAGCCTAGGATGTCTTAATTGGATATCTTAGGTTTAAGATATTCTAGGATGTCCTCATTGGATCTCTTAGGTATAGGATGTCTAGGACGAATTGTCATGACACGTGTTTAGGTCAACCACCATACCTATGTGAGGATTGGGTAGAACCATGGTTAAGATCTGAATAACCCATCTATATGTATGTATCAACTTAATATTACTTTAGCATCCTAATGTCAACCGTATTCTTGAAGGGACTCTAAATGGACGCCGACATGAGATCAACCCAGAGGCTAGTTCTGGCATGTCAACAAGCCGCTCAACTGTTAGAATGAGCTTTGGAAGCGACTAAGGAGATAAAAAGGAGACCGATCAGAATGGAAAAGAGAGTTATAACCATGGCAAGATAGCCAACCAGCAAAAGAATCGTAATGATGAGATCATTTGCCATCATTGTCCAAGCCAGGTCATGTGGCCAAGGAGTGTTGGCGAAGAATTGGTGCATGCATACTTGTGGCGACTCGAGACATCAACTACGAGACTACCTCTTAAAAGAACCATCCACTAACACAGAAGAACTCAGTTCTATGATGAAATAGAACCAGCCAAATGGTGATAATAGAAAAATAAAGAAGAATAAGAAGAATGACATACAAGAGGTTATTCGCAGGGGGCGATGCAAGCGCTGCAATAGGAGGGGCCACATGTCGGGGGATTGTTGGTTGACAAGGAAAATGTTTGCGACGTGGTAGCTCCAACCACAAGATGAGTGACTGCCCACAATTTGAGAATCAACGTCACGAGGAATTAAACAGCAAGGTACACTAGAAGCTTTGGTGCAACTCTCTCTAAATCGAGAAGTGGGAACGTGGAAGGTACCTCGGAACTCACAATGATTAATGCCTTTACAATAAATGATTCACATGTAACCGAAGGAGTCATGAAATTTGGTGACCAAATTCTTTTTAAGTGGGGGAGGATGTAGCAACCAGAAAATTCAGTATTTAAAAATTCAAAATAATAAATTTCTATAAAAATGGAATAATAGAAACATACATATCATTATCGTATGTGCAAGAACACATCTATAAACTTCGTAAAAATATAAATGAACTCCAATATTATTCCTAAGTGTTGCACGAAGAAATTCATGCAACGAAAAATTTGATTGGCAAGCATACGTCACAACATGACTAATATCCAAATTTGAAAACTATGTCAAAAAACTATTAACACGGAAATATAATGAGCTCATAAATTAAAAGAACATGTCAGAGAGACCTCCAATCAGGTATTGATGACCCATTATCGAAAATGGACCAACGGACCTTCATAGTCCATGAATAAAATCAAGTAAGAAAAATATAATAAAATTTGTAACTCTATTATAACCTAATTAAGAAGGGAAATCCCTTAAGATAAATTTCAATAAAAATGGGTTTGGTTACAGGGACCATATCAATTTTAGGGGGCCAAAATTAGGATTTTTAAAAGGGAATAATAGGGAAAAAATCCTAAATTCGTAACATAAATATTGCTAAATTATAAATAGGTATTTACCATTAAAATTGATAATTTAAGATGGAATTGGATTCCTAACTCACCCTAATAGGTTGGCCATGAATTTAGCTCCCATCTAAACCCAAATAGGAAGTGGAAAGCTGGGAAGGAGGTTAGGAAATAGGAAATTCAGAATTAATGGGGGTTAGAGTGATGATCCAATTGTCTCCAAGTATTAAAACAAATTACTTATCTATTTTGGTGATTAGCAAAACTATTCTAATGAATTTTCTATAAGTCATGAGCACAGGAAATAAAACAAAAACAAACAAGCCAAGCTGGTAAGTATCCTTCATACTAACAGTTTAAGTAAGAACAATGATTTGCTCTCACAATGATTCGTTAAGTGATCGCATCGATTTGCCCTGACAACATTTCGTTAATGATTGCATCGATTCCCCTCACGACGATTCGTTAAGTGATCGCATCGATTTGCCCTCACAACGATTCGTTAGTGATCGCATCGATTGCCCTCACAACGATTCGTTAAGTGATCGCATCGATTTGCCGTCACAATGATTCGTTATGTAATCGCATAGATTGCCCTCACAATGATTCGTAAGTGATCATAATGATTTCCTTCACATGATTCGCTCGTAACAACTTGTTTCACAACGATTGCCTATACCATCATAATGATTTGATCCCTGTAACGATTCGATAAGTTACTTAACGACTTTGTCACTATAACGATTCGATAAGCTACATAACGACTTGGTCGCTGTAACGATTCGATACAGTAAACAATGATTTACTCACATTGTCCTTAATGATTTGATTATTAATATATAGAACGATTTGTGTATGCATCTGTTTACTTATGAATGCCAACGATTCATTGTTTGCATAAAGATTTCATAAGCATGCATGTAACGATTTCTTGGATATAAGGACTTGACATTTGAACTCGTTTCTGAGTACGTTGAAAAGTCAAAATCTTCACGTATATCTCTTGACAACCATGCATTATTATGACTGAACATATCACTGCAGTGCATGCAAACATATCTTCTATTCTCATGATTATTCTGTAAACATCCTTTAGAAAAACAGAATGGAACTTCTATTTCTGTATAAAATCAATCTAACATTGACTAACAACAAGAGACAGCTTAGCTGTCTATGTTTAGGCTTGTGATGCGTGCAGGTCTTGACAGCACTCGTCATACAACGTTGGAAAAAAATAGAAGCAAAAGGATATTACAGAAGATCTTCTCTCTTTGGTGCATGAAAAGCCAAAAGACTGTTGATCTTCTACAGGACCATGCAGTCTAACGTAAACCAGAACTTAGAGACAACGAATACTTCAACGTTCAATTTTCAAATTCAAGATATAAATAGAAGATTGAAGCTCCAGAATAAAAACAATGGTGACACAGCACTTACAACCTTCTGTAAGCTTTCCGAAGAGCAAAACCAAGAATCCCATCTGTTCTAGCTCTTGCTCTCTGTGCTTAGTGTAGATCTGTGAGAGAGCCTTTAGTTCTGAGAAGAGTTCTTTGTTGTAGATCTTTTTTTCTCAGTTCTTAGCTTTAGATCAAGTTGTGCTCTATAAGCTTGATCTAGGGGCTTCATCCTTTAACACTTTTCTTGTTGTGCCCTTCGCTTGGAAGGAAGACCTGGTGGGTTCCAGGGTGTTGTTCCCTTCGTGTGAAGGAAGACCGTGGTTCCAGGGTGTTGTTCCCTTCGTGTGAAGGAAGACCAGCTGGGGTGCTACGTGATGTAGTGTCCTTAGGAGACTATACCCTTGTTAGTGAAATCTGAGGTGTTGCTCAGGGACTAGACGTAGCACTCCTGTGGAGAGGAGGTCCGAACCAGGATAAATCTTCGTGCAGTGTGTATATGCTTATCTTTGCATTCATTTCTTTAGTAACACTAACCGCAATCGAAGTGTATGAGATAAATATGGAGAGATTAGGAGAATCATCTAGCAGGAAGAAGCACACAAATGCTCTCAAAGTAGTAGAAGGCAGCTCTGAGGAACAATCTGAAGACTAAGCCAGCAGCGAAGACAGTGAAGACAAAGAAGCTATGCTATCTAGGAGGCTTAATGAATCTTAGCCAAAAAGAAAAGATATCAGTCCGGCAGAAGATATTTCAAGAAAAATAAAGAGTTTAGAAAATAGAAGGAAAGGACTCAAAGAAAGGTGAGCCCATATGCTATGAATGTAAGAAGCCCAGACATATGAAAGCAGAATGTCCGAAGCTCAAGAAACCTAAATTCAAAAAGAGACAGTTCCAAGAAGTTCAAGAGATACAAGAAGAAAGTAATGGCAGCAGCTTGGAGCAACAGCAGCGACTCGAACAACGAGTCAAGCTTAAGCAGTGAGGAAGAAGAAGAAGCTAACTTGGCTTTCATGGCCAACACAGAAGAAAAGGTAACTCTGACTCATCTTTTGATTCATGTAATGATTTAGATTCTGATGACTTAGAAGGAGCTTTTAATGAGTTATATAGTAAATATAAAGAAGATCTAAACTACTAAAGCTAGCAAGAAGAAAAACATTACATGTCTAGAGAATACTAATTCAGATGAAATCATAAAATAACAACTAGAGAAGCTGGTTAATGAACTTAAGAGAAGAATGAATGCTATGCGAAGATCTAAAAGATAAAAATAAATAAATAATAAAACTAGAAAACAAGAAAGTTCAGATGAATTGAAAAAGGAAATCAAAACACTAATAGAAGAAAATGAAAAATTATCAAGTACGTCAGAAAAATTTACTAATGGTAAAAAATTTTTAATATTAAAGGTGCTAGACGGTCAGGTAAAAGGAAGCATGGAGTAGGTTACCCACCCCAGATGATGAAGAAATAATAATTTATCAAAAAAAGTATCCAACTCCTAAGTTTACACTTGAACAAGACACAACATATAAGTCAAACTTCAAATACATACCAACTGAAAAGGTAACTAATAGATCATGTTGCAGTCACTGTAACAAATTAGGACACATCAAAGTATCATGTCCAACTAAACACAAAGTTTGGATAATCAAAAAGGAAAGATGATGATACTAACCAGCAAGGACCCAAAAGAACTTGGTACCTGAAGCTTAGTGTCTCTATTTCAGGGAAGCCTCCAATCATCAAAATGGTACCTGGACAGCGGGTGCTCAAGGCATATGTCTGGAAATAAAAAGCTGTTCTTCTCACCTCAAAGCGAAGAAGGCACAGTGACCTAAGGAGATAATGGAAAGGGAACTGTAATCGGCAGTGGATCAGTGAGCAGTAAAGGCAAAACAGTTATTGAAGATGTATTATGTGTTAGAGGGCTGAAGCACAACCTCATCAGCATCAGCCAGCTGTGCGGACAAAGGACATCAAATCAAATTCCAAGAGTCAAAGTGCAGCATATGAAAGATGGAGAAGTTATCTTAAAGCCAACAGAGAAAAGAACCTGTACGTACTCTACCTTGAAGATTTAAAAGGTCAGGATATCTGTTTAGCAGCAAACAAAGAGCAGTGAACTAAGTTGTGGCACATAAGATTAAGCCACTGCAGTCTGGATGGCATGAGAAAGCTGATCAAGAGAAGCCTGGTGGAGGTCTACCAAAGTTAGCACAAAAATGAATGGTGTATGCAAACCATGTGCGAAAGGAAAGCATACCAAGAGCTCCTCAAGTCAAAGTCTGTGGTAACCACCACTAAACCCTTAGAATCCTTCATGGACTTATTAGGGCCAATGAGGACCACAAGTCTTGGAGGAAAGAATTTGGATTTGTTATAGTAGATGACTATTCCAGATTCACATGGGTTTCATTCATGGAGTACAAAGATTATACGTTTGATAGTTTGTGAGCTTCAACAAGAAAATACAAAAGGATAAGAGTACTGCATCGTTGGAATTCGGTCAGATCATGGAGGAGAGTTCCAAAATGAAAAGTTTGCGACATTTTGTGATGACCAAGGGATTGAACCAATTTCTCAGCACTAAGGACACCACAGCAAAATGGAGTTGCTGAGAGAAAGAACAGGACTGTCTTGGATATGGCAAGGACGATGTTGTCAGAATATGATCTGCCAAGATATTTTGGGGTGAAGCAGTTAACACAGCAAGTTCCATTATTAACAGAGTAATGATCAGGCCCATACTAAAGAAGACAGCATATGAATTGTACAAGGGAAAGAAGCCAAAAATCAGTCATTTCAAGACATTCGGATGTCCATGTTTCATCCACAACAACGACAAAAGAGACATTGGTAAGTTAGATCCAAATTAGATGAAGGCATCTTCATGGGGTATGCTTCTAAACTAAAGGTTATAGGGTATTTAATAAGCGTACATTGTTAATTGAGCAATCTGTGCACATATTTTTGATGAGACTAACTCTTCCTTGAGAGAGGAAGAAGATAGCGACATTGATGAAACAGATAAATTATCCAAGAAACTAAGGAATACATCAATTGAGGACAAGGAGGATCCACCTCTGGAAGACTTGCAACATAAGGATATTCCACATGAAAACCTTCCAAAGGAATGGAACAAGAAAGAAAGATCACCCACCTGAAAACATAATTGGTGATCCAGCTGTAGGGGTAAGAACAAGAGGTAATGTAATCCCATGTGATTACCTAGCTTTTGTTTCACAAATAGAGCCTAGGACAGTCAATGAAGCTCTCACTGATGAATCTTGGATTATGGCCATGCAAGATGAATTGAATCAGTTCAAGAGAACACATGTATGGTCACTTATTCCTAGACCATTAGATCATCTAGTAGTTGGCACCAAATGGTGTTCAGAAACAAATTGGATGAAGTTGGTGTGATTCTAAGAAACAATGCAGATTTGTTGCTCAAGGCTATT
The DNA here is from genome assembly GCA_014218235.1 of Colocasia esculenta. Lineage (NCBI taxonomy): Eukaryota > Viridiplantae > Streptophyta > Magnoliopsida > Alismatales > Araceae > Colocasia > Colocasia esculenta. Next base: position 55,285,359 of record CM024758.1, read on the forward strand.
CCCAAGAGGAAGGCATCGATTTCGATGAAACCTATGCACATGTAGCTGACTTGAGGCTATTAGGATTTCACTTGCATATGCATCTGCATTAGATTTGAAATATTTCAAATGGATGTGAAGTCTACTTTTCTAAACAGTTTATTAAAGGGGAAGTTTATGTAGAACAACCTTCAGGTTTTGATGATATTGATTTTCCCAATCATGTTTTAAGTTGCACAAAATTTTATGGTTTAGAACAAGCACTTAGGCCTGGTATGAAGGCATAGCTCATTTCTATTAGACCATGGTTTCACTAGAGGTCAAGTACATAGTACATTATTTATCAAATCTAAGGTCAAACATATTCTGCTTGTTCAAATATATGTTGATGATATAATATTTGTTCTACTGATGAATCTCTTTGCAAGTACTTTGAGAAGCTTATGCAGGGAGAATTTTAAATGAACATGATGGGGGAGCTTAACTACTTCCTTGGACTGCAAATCAAACAAGGAAAGGAAGGCATCCACATCTGTCAAGCCAAGTACATCAAAAGAACTCTTAAAGAAGTTTGGGTTCGATAATGCCAAGCCACTGTCAACACCTATGAGCACATCAACAAGGATGGACAGTGACAAGGATGGTAAGAAGATAGATCAAAAGATCTACAGAGTTATGATAGGTTCATTACTTTACTTAACTGCAAGTAGACTGATATATTGTTTAGCGTATGCATGTGTGCTATGTATCAGGCAGACCCTAAGGAATCTCACCTAATTAATGTTAAAAGAATTTTCAGATATTTAGCCAAAATCATCACTTAGGTTTATGGTATCCAAAATCATGTCAAATTAATTTGGTAGGATACTGATGCTGACTATGCTAGATGCAAAATCGATAGAAAAAGCACAGTGGCTGTTGTCAATTTCTTGTAGGATGTCTGATATCATGGTCTCAAAGAAATAAAATTCAGTAGTACTGTCTACAGCTGAAGCTGAGTACGTGGCTACTGGAAGTTGTTGTATACAACTCCTATGGATCAAACAACACATGAGGATTATGGGCTACATATCAAGGCAATCACCTTATTATGCAACAAACACCAGTGCCATAAATCTTACCAAGAATCCAGTACAACATTCAAGGACAAAAAACATGAGGTTAGATATCATTTTATTCTGATCATGTAGCTAATGGCAACATGGATATTTCATTATTGATACTAGCAGATCTCTTCACAAACGCCTTACCTGAAGAGAGGTTTGCATCTCTTAGAAGGGAATTAGGCATGTGCAAATTGTGAAAGATTATTTGTATAAAACTGAAATATAAATTATCACAGTGTTAATTATTTTTCCTCCTGAATTTAAGCAAATTTCCACAAAATTTGTTTGGTCATTTCTGACGATTCACTATTTTATAAGCATTTATTCCTATCGAACGGGTGTTGTTGTTTTTTGTCGTCAAAGCGCCTCCGGTTTCGAAAAAGTCATTATTCCTTTGATACACCCGAAATCCATGTAGTAACGATTCACATCCCCTCTTCCTCTCCTTCTTCCTGCCTAAGGTGATACCCTATCGACTCCGGCATCGACTCTCCGAGCTTTCAAGATCCAAACTCCTTCCCGTGAAAAATTCTTGAGGATTTCTACTCCTCTCCTCACTCTATTCTTCAGAAACCTTCTCCATTCAAATCCATGGCCGCACTTGTTTTTCTGGCAACGTTGGGGGCTATGAAGCCGAGTTCCTCACAGCAGAGCAGCAGGAAAGGTTGACCTTTGTGAAGAAGAAGCTCTGTGGAAACAAGGTAGTAGATATTACAGACTTGGAAAAGAATGGGATGCACAGCATCGTGGCAACTATGGAAATGATGAAGTGGATGGAAATTGCAACTTTCTCTGAGGTAAGCTATCCAGATTTGGTGAAAGCTTTCTATCTTTGCTTGAGAACTGAGGCGGACGGGTCCTTGACATCATTTGTCAAAGGTACCCAGATTAGAATCGATCATGAGCTTTTGAGGTCTATATTTGGTGTTTGCACCACTGGTCGCAGTGGGATTCACATTGTAGATACCCAGGCAAAGGGTCTAGGGATTGTAGGTCCGACTTTCGGTTGAAGGATGGCAAACTTGATATTAATCAGATGAATGCATTCAGCCATCTATTGCACTTTATAGTTTGTCAAATTTTGGTTCCAAGGAGTGCTACATCTCCACATGCACCAAAGCTTATTCGGACATGATGTTCTGGGCATCCAGAACAAGGAGATAAACATGGCTGAAGTTATTTTGTACGAATGAAGTTTGCTCATTCTCAGATATGGGACACAAAGAGCAAATTAAATGTGTCTCTGCCACATGCCCATCTGCTCTCTAAAGTATTCAAACAGTTTGGCATAAATTGTTGGGGCAGTAGTAGTAGTAGAGAATAGGTCAAGCGATCTGCAGCAGAAATTTAAGGAAAAGTAGATTTTCGGTGATAAATGGTGTATGGACCAAGACTCTGTGGCTGAGGGTGAGGCCATAATTGGCGAAGCCCAAGAAGTCCAGGAAGAGGTAGGGGAGGCTGCAGTTCAATTGAATCAAGAGGAATCAACAGCAGTAGCAGCAGAGGTTCAAGAAGAAATTTCAGAAGCTCCAATAGTAGCAGTACCTGGCGCTCCAATTGATCCAGAAAGTGCCAGGGGAGAATCTCAAGTTGTTCAGGAGAAGTCAGCAGAACTGGCAGCAGCACCAGCAGAAGAGCAAGCAGCAGATGTATTCAAGAAATTGTTGAGGAAATCAGTCCCAGTGACAGAAGGATAGAGGATATTCTTCTAGAGCACCTCGTGCTGTAGAAGAATTTCAAGAGATTGCCCCTCCTACTTCTAGGATAGGGTCAGTCCTCCGAAGAACACTTGAGTCCATTCCAAGCACTCAAGATGTGGAAGAGGTTGCTAGCAAGAAACATGAAGCTGTGGCATCAGGCCACACTGATGAGATAGATATGGAGGAAGCTCCTAGTCAGGGGGAGCAAGAAGTGACTCATGATGATATAGTCGTGGATGATGCTCCCATTCAGGGGGAGCAAGAAGTTGATTAGCAAACAGTTCCTCAGGGGGAGGGCACTGGGAGTGTTCCCTTAATTGATGAATAGCATGCTAATTTTGTGGAGCCCAGTGAAAGACCAAGTGGCAAAAGGAAAAGAATTGCACATAAGAGGTCCAAGAAGAATCAGCTGAAGGTTAATCTGAAGCCCATTGTTAAAAGACTGAATGAGCAAAGCGCAGCTCTTTTTCTATCAATCTGATATTCAGTCCATTATCAGTAACCAAGCCTCAGTAGCTAATGAGATTGGAGCCTTGCCCACTGAAGTACACAACTTGAGAGATGATTTCAGAATGTTCAAACAAATTATGCAAATGGATGAAAAGTGACTTTGACAGTGTCAAGAAGCTGATCTGTTCGAGGGAGCAATCCTCCTTGCCCCTCCTGTTCCCTCTCCAGCTGCACTAGTTAGCAGCTCAGGGCCTTCTGAGGCCAGGCAGTAAGGCGAGACAGTTGAGCGATCAGGGCATATTCAGAGACATCATCAGGGCCATCCGAGCACAAAGCATTACAGAGGAACCCATAGCAATGAAAGCATCTGTTGAAGTTGTGAAGGCAGGCCCATCCGGGCCACCTGAGATCGCAGTTGGACCACCAAGACCAGTGAGTTCTGAGGATATGGAGCCAAGTGTAGAAGAACTGTTGTTGCTCCTGAAGCCCATGAATCTTCATCTCTTGCAACTCCAGCCCCTCCTTCACTACCTCTTCATCCACAGCACCTCCAGCACCATCACCTTCAAACAACCCATGCTCGCACCATCTCTTCCCTATCTCCTTTTTCATCTCAATCCACCTCTCCTCCTGCCTCTCTACATCCATTCCACCACCTCCTTTCATTTCTGAAGACCCTCCAACCTCATCATCTGCTGGAGCCTCCTCTTCCTCTATTCCGTCTTTAGATGGACCATCATCTCACCCTTCTTCTACTCACCAAATATTTCTCACCCTCCTACCTTCCTTTATCACCTCATTCCTGAAGGTGCTCAACTCGAAGGTCCATTTCAAGAAAATTTTGAGGATGAGTTGGAAATCTCCACCATCCAGTATGTTTGTCAGTTGCCTCTCATGTCCACAGGACTGACTCCTCTAGTCATGTCTCTAAAAAGAGGCTCTTCACTGCTCTTGCTCTTCCCACCGAACCTAAATTCCTCCTCTTTGTTTTTCTTCACTATTGAAAATCGAAGGAAACCACTCTATCGAGAATATCTTCAAAAATGTATTCTTGCCACCATTTTGGTGTTCTTTTTGAATCTGACTAATCACTTAAATGTTGTCCTTCCCTACAACCACTTCTCAAAAGCTGATCAATCCAAATATTCAAAATGGCTGAATGCAAATCTGAAGATTAGTGGTCCAAAGGGCACTCAGCTCTCTATAGGAAATATCTTCTTGCAAAGTCTGAAAAGTTTCCCCCAGGGACTCTCCACTCACTCTCTCTGAGTGGTTTGTCATTCATCACAAATCCCTCTGGGCTCCTTTCATTCAAAGGAAGTGAAGCTCATCATGTACTTTCAGCTATTCAATGATTACCGGTTTCTTCACAAGTTACCTGAAGTCCAGTTGGGTCAGTTCCAGGAGCAGTTGCTTCATTAAAATTGAAAATCCAGTCAACTGCTCTTTCAAGGTGGATTTCGCAACCCTACAAATTCCAGACTCTGTATCCTTCCTAAGCTAGATTCCTTGATCATGGACTCCTCAGTAGGTCCTATTATCTTTGAGAGATTCGCTCGCATCATGGGAAGGATATCAGCTCAACATGGTCGACTTCCATCCTTCCAAAAGTTTATCTTCAGAGAATTTCACCTAGGGCATATTTCCTCTGAAGTCCTTGCTCCTCTGGTGTCAGAATGTGAAAGGCTTTCTCCCACTGACTTGGAAAGCACTATAATCAGTCAGCTCTTCAATTGGAAGCCTTAAACAGCTCCTTATTTAAGGTCAGCAAGCCTACTCTCACAGCTGAAGCATTCTTGGACCTGAATTCTATCAATTTAGTTCAGGACTCTTATCTTCAGTGGGTCGAGCAGTACAAACTATTTGTGGCATTGAAGCAAGATCTTCTGTAGAATAAGTTATTCTATCCTATCAAGATCAACCAATTTCTTCGGTTCGTCAGTTTTGGTTTATTCAGTACCTACAAACTTCCCTTGGCACGATGATCCAATTGTCTCTCTTGTTTTCTCACTCTCTTTCTCTCTTTCTCTGTCTTAATACTTTATCTTTTGCTTAAATGACAAAAAGGGGGAGAAATATAGCACTTCTGAAATACATCTCTTATGATTCCGAAATGTCACTAGTTTTATTTAAAATGTTATTCAGAACATCTTTATTTTATGCTATGTTTTGTCATCACAAAAAGGGGGAGATTGATGATCGAATTGTCTCCAAGTATTTTAAACAAATTACTTATCTATTTTGGTGATTAACAAACTATTCTAACAAATTTTCTATGAGTCTTGAGCACAGGAAATAAAACAAAAAAAAACAAGCCAAGCTGGTAAGTATCCTTCATACTAGCAATTTAAACTTCATTGCTTTCAAATTTTTCTAAGTACACATCGACTCTCTAGTTGTTATAACGATTTCCTTAGAATCATAATGATTTACGCATACACATCGATTTCCTCTGAAGTATAACAATTTCAGTAGAGTCATAACGATTTCATACTCATAAGGATTCGTTATCAAGTTTTGGTATCACAAGGATTTGCTTTCACAACGATTCATTAAGTGATCGCATCGATTTGACCTCACAACGATTCGTTAAGTGATCGTAAAGATTGTTTTCATAATGATTTCTTAAGTAAGAACAACGGTTTTCTCTCACAACGATTCAATAAGTGATCGCATCGAATTTCCTCACAACGTCGTTAAGTGATTGCATCGATTTCCCTCACAATGATTCGTTAAGTGATCGCATCGATTTGCCCTCAGAACGATTCGTTAAGTGATCGCATCGATTTGCCCTCACAACGATTCGTTAAGTGATCGCATCGATTTGCCCTCACAACGATTCGTTAAGTAATCGCATCGATTTGCCCTGACAACGATTTCGTAAGTGATCATACGACTGCCTTCACAACGATTTACTCGTAACGACTTGCTTCACAATGATTTGCCTATATCGTCATAATGATTTGATCCCTATAATGATTCGATAAGTTACATAACGACTTTGTCACTATAACGATTCAATAAGTTACATAACGACTTGGTCGCTGTAACGATTCGATACAGTAAACAATGATTTACTCACATTGTCCTTAACGATTTGATTATTAATATATATAACGATTTGTGCATGCATCTGTTTACTTATGAATGCACAACGATTCACTTGTTTGCTTAACGATTTCATTAGTCATGCATGAACGATTTCATGGAATATAATGACTTGACATTTAAATCGTTTCTGAGTACGTTGAAAAGTCAAAATCTTCAAGTATATCTCTCTGACAACCATGCATTTATTATAACTAAATATATCAGGGCAGTGCATGCAAACGATATCTTCTATTCTCATGATTATTCTATAAACCATCCTTTAGAAGAATAGAATGGAACTTCTATTCTGTATAAAATCAAACTAACATTGACTGACAACAAGAGATAGCTTAGCTGTCTATTGTTTAAGCTTGTAATGCGTGCAGGTCTCTAACACCACTTGTCATACAATGTTGGACAAAATAGAAGCCAAAGGATATTACAGAAGATCTTCTCTCTTTGCGTGCATGAAAAGCCAAAAGACCGTTGAATTCTACAGGACCATGCAGTCTAACGTAAACCAGAACTTAGAGACAACGGACACTTCAACGTTCAATTTTCAAATTGAAGATATAAATAGAAGATTGAAGCTCAAAATAAAAACACGGTGCACAACGCTTACAACCTTCTGTGAGCTTCCGAAGAGCGAAACCAAGAATCCCATCTGTTCTAGCTCTTGCTCTCTGTGCTAATGTAGATCTATGAGAGAGCCTTTAGTTCTGGGAAGAGTCTTTGTTGTGGATCTTTTCTCTCAGTTTTTAGCTTCAGATCAAGTTGTGCTCTATAAGCTTGATCTAGGGGCTTCATCCCCAAACACTTTTCTTATTGTGCCCTTCGGTGGAAGAAGACCTGGTGGGTTCCAGGGTTGTTCCCTTCCTGTAAAGGAAGACCTGGTGGGTTCCATGTGTTGTTCCCTTCGTGTGAAGGAAGACCAGCTGGGGTGCTGGGTGCTATAGTGTCCTTAAGGGGGCCTGTACCCTTGTTAGTGAAATCGTGAGTTGTGAGGGACTGGACGTAGGACTCCTGTGGAGAGGAGGTCCGAACTAGGATAAATCTTCATGCAGTGTGTATGTGCTTATCTTTGCATTCATTTCTTTACTAACACAACCACAATCGAAGAGTGTGTGGTGTGAATGTTTTGTGAACATGTGTTAGTTGACCAATGTTTTTGAAAAGACCCATTCACCCCCCCCCTCTGGGCTTGCTGTGGGGCAACAAGTGGTATCAGAGCGAGTCTCTTCGACAAAGAAAAAGATCCAACGATCTGAAGAGAAAAGATCAAATGTAGCCCAAGGTCACTCCGAAGGTCAGTCAGTCAACAGACCACCATTATTCGATGGAGAAGATTACACCTACTGGAAAACAAGAATGGAATACTTCGTACAAGGTTTCAACTTTCAAATTGGTCACTTGTAGAAGAAGGAGACCTTCTAGTCACCAACAAGAAGGACAAATGGACAGAAGATGATAGAAAGAAGATTTCTCTCAACTGCAAAGCTAAGAGCATATATGCTTTGCACTTAGCAAGAAAGAATTTAATCGAGTTCAGCCTGCAAATCAGCAATGGAGATGTAGGAGAAGCTAAGAATCACATACGAAGGTACTGACAAAGTAAAGGAAACCAGAATAGGCATTCTGGTGACACAGTACGAGAGATTCCAGATGTAGTCAGGAGAGAAACAATTACATAAATGTTCAGAGATTACAGACATCACCAAGGGTAGCAGGACTAGGAGAAAGCTATGAGATGGGAGACATGGTAATGAAAATCGACAAAGGTAGGCATTCTCATGAGCAAAATCAATTAAATTCTCTGTAGATTGTTCCATGCATCAGGAACAAAACCCCTTTTGTTTCAAAATTTTCTGTACCCAATCTTTTCTTATTAAATTGAAGTCCTGCAAATCTCTGACCCGAACCTTCATGTTTAATAATATCTCCATGAATAGTCTATCTCATGCCTCGAAATTTTTATGAAGATACTGATGATTGTTAGGAGTCTTTTGCCCCTGAAAGCCCTAATTATCATACCATATTGCTCGAATTAAATCGTTGATCTCTATGTACATAGTTTCATGTTCTGCGATACACTTTTTAACCATGCCGAAAACCATGTTGGTTTTCAAATTCCTATTTACTACAAGTACTACTCAATATCTAGATTAATTTGCAAGTAGTTTCATGATTTTTTCATCCATGGTACAATTAGTTATGATTTCTGAACATCCCTATGTCAAAATAAGGAAAGTTGGACGGCAATCCTATGCACTGTCCTTTTCCCACTCAAACTCAGGTACAGTACCTTAGAATGAGATGGCCCGATAGGGCGCGTTCTCAGGGCTATCGCGACAGCACTCTCCGTCGCGTTCTGAACGCGACCGGGGCTGCCGTGAGGTTGGCCGCCTGACCGAATAGACCTTTCACGATCCTCAGAAGGCACTATCGCGTTCTCACTTGACCCAGTCGCGATCCTTACTAGGGTGCGTCGCGATCTGGGCTTTTTGCATGAAACCCACTATTTCTAAAATTCCTAACTTTCTACAGTAACCCTTTACCCTGTTAACTCTCTTAAGAACAGTAAACGAAGGTGTTAATCTTGAACATATTATAATTAATTAAAGTCATTCACATGATGCTTTCATATTCCTCGATTATCTATGTTACATACACACGCTTGAACCATCCAATATAATTTGACATGGTATAGAATTTCTCTCATAAATTATCTGGTAATTTATTGCAATATTCCACTTAAAATTTGCTCTATACTTATCTACATTTCTTGCGACATTTTAGGAATACCGTTACCGATGCTCCACTATTCTAGAATTCCTCTAGAATGTCGGGAACTTGTTTTCTCTACACCCTTTTCTCTTAACTTGGACGAACTCTCTGTCAGATACTCCTTCTGCCAGACTAGTGAATCCTTGTTCAAGGCCTCCGTAAGTCTCCTCTGTCCATGGATTCCCTAACATAAGCTGGTTGTACCCTAACACCTATGATACCCTTTAGGGATCAACATGATCCAAACGGCTATTCGAAGTTCGCTCTTATCTTAATCACGCCAGACCTCTGGACCTGTGTGTAACATGGCCAGCGGAAAGGTAGTGAATTCCACCTGACTGCCAACACCAAGTGCGTGTGTTGTGCAACTATTACTATCGCCTGTTTACTCGACGTGTTACGTGCAATGTCCACTAGCTCTCATCTATACTCTACTCGCTCATCTATTCAGACTCTCTCTACTATCTCGTCTATTCATCTAGTGCTCTTATCTATTTCTTGGTACTCTCTATTGGCCATTAATTGATTGTCTAAAGATAAATAACATAACCAATGCCAGTGCAATATGGCTCGATCTGGTCCTAGGGAGAGCGCCCGAAAGTGCCATTTGCCCGCGGGAGTTAAATGATTAGGATGTCGGCATTACATCCAAGTTTCATACTATCAAGATTAATCTAAGACAATCAAAAGTGCTATATTCTATCGATGTCTTTGACAAACAAAAGTGCTATATTCCCTCGTTGTCTATTGATAACAAAGTGCTATACTCTCTCTCGGCTATCTACAGATAACTAGAGTGCCATTACTATTTTGATTGACGAAAGTTAATCAAAAGTGCTATACTATTTCAATTGATAAGAAAATCAATCAAAGTGCAATTTACTCTGTATATGGCCAACTGCTTTCTCTCACATTGCTATACATGTTGTTTGCTATTGCTTGACGTTGACGTTATTTGCCATCGTGTTGTTATCATTTCTATTGTGACTTGACTTTAATCATGATACTATACTTGATTCATCTGTTGTCTGAACCATGTTACTTGTGCTATTACTTTCTCGACTTTACATGACTCGCTCTATCATTAATTACTCTGCCTTTTAAAAGTACTAATTATTTAAAGCCTGCATGATTCACGAGATTTAAGTCCTACTAGGCATTATCGCTCACCCTTCATTATTTGTTATTATGTCTCAGGTAAGCTAGATGACGTTACACACACCAATGGGACGGGACCAGAGTGATGAGCAACATGGAGTCAGTTGATGAAGTTGCTCTAGTACAATAGAGTCTAGTAGTGGTTGCTTTAGATTTCTTTTCCAATGTAATGATGTCAATGAGCTCAATGTAGTGGCTCTGAATTAGTGGTTGTAATAGTCTTAGCGGAATGTCAATGAAATGAAGATGTTTATTTCAATTATTGTTCATTAGATGCTCTGTTTTACTCAATTGTTTGAACATTTTTCCCTATTATGTACTTTGCTCACATCCCCCGATTTATTCCACTGCTAAATTGGCGAGGCGTGACAATGTCAATATGTGCACACATGATTTCTCCATATCAACTTAAATTTCATTTAGGTTCTGTCTAAATTGAAAAGGAGGTAATCTATTCAACTTCCCTTCTAGATTCCGTTAATAGCTAATTTCACTGTTCTTCAGCATGAACTTCTACTATTAGTAGAGTTTACCTACAATAATTACTATCATGCAAGTATATAAATGGCACCTTTCAAGGCACTCTATGGAAGGAGTTGTAGATCACCAATATCTAGAATGAAATTGGTGAGAAGCAACTATTAGGTCATGATCAGGTTCGGGAACTATAGAAAAGATTAAAAGCATCAAAGAAAGGATGTCTATAGCATATGATAGACAGAAAATGTATGCAGATACTAGAAGAGAGATCTAGATTTTCTTGTTGGAGACTATATGTATTCCTAAAGGTTTCTCCAAATCATGTAATCCTAAGGTTTAGTATTAAGGGCAAACTCAGTCCAAGATTTATTGGCCTTGTTGAAATCCTATAGCGTGTAGATGAGGTGGCACACTGTCTTGCTTTACCACCACAGCTTGATGGAGTACACAATGTATTCCATGTGTCTATGCTCAAGAGATATGTCCATTACCCTTGTCGCATTATCCAACTTGATCACTTAGTAGTACAGAAGGACTTGACATATGAACAAAGGTCGTATAAGATACTTGACTGGAGGTACGTCAACTGAGGAATAAAGCTATTCCTATGGTCAATGTTCAATGGCATGAATCTCTAGAATGATGAAGCAACTTGGGAGTTGGAAAAAATAATTTGAAAGAAATTTCTAGTGTTATTCACAAGTAAGTGAGTCTCCTCTCTTTACGACCAAATTCTCTTAAGTGGGGGAGGATGTAACACCCTAAATTTTGTAAATAAAGAATTTAAGGTAAATTGGAAGAAGGTGAAATAAAAAATCTGAAATTAGTTGATGCTTAACACATTATCATGTGGGAGATTCTAGTACCAATCATTTGTTGACTCTTTCATCTCCATGTCTATGTATTTTGATGATAACAAAACTCAGAAGATTATTTCTTTAATTATGACTATACTTTGGTGACAACAAACTCAAATTAATATTTGTTAATCATGACTATACCTTTCACACTTATTGTCTCATATCATATCTTTTTGTTCTTAGTATTTCTTCCAGATACTCTACTTTAATATGATTACATATTCTTGTTCCATTGAGTCAGTCAGCAGGTCAAATAACCCTTTTCATGGCTCCAAGGATCATCACTATAAGTAGTCCAGAACTCAATTTATCCATCCATAATATTTTTTTTTTGGAGATCTTCTAAGTCCACATCGGCTGGAATGCTTGTATCATGAGCAATCGAAAACCCACTTCGTTATATGTGAAGCTCACTTCATCATATCCGAATCTCACTTCATCATATGCGAAGCTCACTTCATCATATATGAAAGCCCCACTTTGTCATATTTGAAGTTCGGCTTCGATTGACTGTATGTGTTTTGATCCAATCAAAGCAACATCTAAATTTTCAATTCATCAATATACAAAGTGTCATCTAAAGCTTCATTTCATTAATATTTGAAGTCTCACTTCGACTAATTACGTGTATTTGGTCTAATCGAAGTACCACTTCATCACATCCAAAATTTTTACTTATTTTATATGAAGTTTCACATTGACTATAAGTTATTTTTGTTCTAATCAATTGAAGTTATTAGTCAAAGTTCCACTTCGATTGTCAGTGTTATTTTTGTAGACTAGCCAAAGTCCCACTTCGACTGTCAGTTATTTTTGTTCTAATCAATCCAACTTCCACTTTGACTATCAGTGTTATTTTTGTGGACTAGCCGAAGCCCCACTTCGACTGACTACTTGATAGTCTTAACAGTTGAAGTTCATATCAATTGATGTCATTTTGCTACCGATTGATGTTAAAATCTTTCGATTGACGGTATATATATTTTATCCTATCAATGATGAAAAAATAAATATATCCTATTGATTGGTGAACAAATGACCTGTTTCCATCGATTACTATTATTTATCTTCCGATTTCTGAAAATAATATTAATAACATCGATCGGTATTATAAAGCTTTCAGTACTCATATTTGGCCATCGCTTTTTTTTTTATGGACTATCAATTGGTATGTGAGACTGTTCCAATTGACTTATACATTTTATCAATTGGTCTTTGTAACTATAGTATTGTTTGCTTTACTCTAACATTTTCGAAATGTCTTGACCGCCCCAAATTGTTTTGCAAATATCCTTAGTCGCCCAAAACTGCTTCAATTCAAATTTGGTTTCATGCTTTGATGAAGGATCTCACACAGATCTCTACATTAAATGCTCAACAAACTTTTTAAACCTAAGCTATATATTCGCATCTCAAACATGTTACTGATAGTGTGTCTTTCTTATCAGATAAAAAGGGAGCTACCTTGAATAGAAAACTATCAGCATAATTCTATACTTCTACAACAAAGGTATGGGGTTTGACTGACACATGATATCTCACCTAACGTCTTCCTCTCTATGCATTAAATGCTTGAAGGTACGCAACATGTATACAAACCTAATACGTCGGAAACATGCATGCCAAAACGGAAGACCAGTGGGTAGCTAACGAATAGAAAAGCCTAGAAGAACCTCTATTGAGGATCCAATGGCTAATGAAGATGAGTCTAGTGGCTAGCATACAAAGAGGCAATGGGAAGATTTGTTATGTAATAGATAGAAGAACAAAATAGAAGGAGAAGAAGATGGAGCCAAAGACTTAACGACAATCTTCTGCTAAGTGTATAAAATAAGAGAAAGATGTTGTCACAAAGATAACAAGATAGTGAGTGATCCACCCAAGAAAAGCATCTAAAAACACCAATGCCCACATTCTTCTTGAACTAGAAGAGAGATCAAGAGCTATCGAACCAATTGTTTTAGATTTCCTCTTTCTTTCTCTCTCTCTCTCTCTTTGTCTCTCTTGCGTTGCTTTCTGATCATTTGTCTGAAAGAGAGAGCGAGTTGTTTGCATCTGAGAGAAGTATTCATTGTTCTTTTTTTCTCTCTTTGACGATGTCTTTCATTGGCTTCTTGGTTGCAATATCGTGTATGTATGATTACACTTACTTCTCGTGAGGTCAATGTCAAATCTGACTAGTGTATTTTATATATAGTTTGGAAAAGGTTTCATTACTGATCAAAGAATTTAAGAGATAAGTTATGTCCCATCGAAAGTTGCACATACATATCCAACACTTATTGTGAATGGATAGATTTCACACTAACAATATGGGCAGAATAAGTCAACGATGAACATGGGGTATGTGCGAAAGAAAGTACATATAATGAAAATGAATGTCATTATTATGGTATTATTGAGGAGATCGTAGAATTGCAATATCTCGAAGATGACACCATATATTTTTATTTAAGTGTCATTGGTTTGATCCAAATTCTGCTCGAAATAACATAATATTTGGGATTATCGTTATCAGACATAAGTCAAAATTGAATACTTATGATCTATTTATTTTGGCTGCACAAGCCCAACAGGTCTATTATGCAAGTACCCATCGTCTAGAAATAAAGAAAGAAATGATTGGTAGGCAATTTGCAAGGTTAAGAGGCTTTTCCCAGATTATGAGTTAGATTTGACTGAAACAGTGGAGATGGATGTCAATGTTGAATTCTTTCAATCAAACTTAGTTGTGATGATCAGTCCATCTCCATGTAATTTATTATTAATTAAATGTATTTTTGGTGATTAACAAATCTTGAAATATTTTCTAACAACATCTTCTAAAGTTTATCAATAGGAATAATTCAAGCAAAATCTGTAAGTTGTCTACACACACTGCTATTTCAAGCTCAATGCATATGTTTTGTCTACGTACACATCGACTTTTTTATAAAACAACTATTTCTTAAGAAGAACATCGATTTCATAAGTAAACAACGATTTCGATCTTATAACAACTTCATAGAAACATCGATTCTGTTTCACTTAAACATCGACTTCGTCGCTACAATGACTTCATATCTGTTTCACTTAAACATCGACTTCGTCGCTACAAACGACTTCATAGAAACATCGATTCTGTTTCACATAAACATCGACTTTGTCGCTACAACGACTTCATATCTGTTTCACTTAAACATGACTTCGTTGCTACAACGACTTCATAGAAACATCGATTCTGTTTCACTTAAACATCGACTTCGTCACTACAACGACTTCATAGAAACATCGATTTCGTTTCACTTAAACAACGATTTGGTTGTTTTCATAAATTTCGTCTCACTTAAACAACGATTTGGTTGTTTCATTGACTTCTCTTTACTTAAACATCGATTTCAGTAGAACAATGATTTCATGTGTACAATGACTTGACTTAAACAACGACTTCATATGAAACAATGATTTCATCTCAACAACAACTTCATATCTACAATGACTTCACTTAAACAACGACTTCATGATTACATCGACTTCGTTTCAAACAACGATTTCATCAGCACATCGACATCAGTTAAACAACGACTTTGTACAGAACATCGATTTCATTAATACATGGATTATGCTCACATCGACTTGATTTCAACATGGCTTACATTCTTACTTGACTTATGATTATATCATTAATTTAATATCAACATCAACTCCCTCTGGTTACAGCTCGTCTAAGAATGTGATTACATTTAAGACAACTATCAAACATTCTCATTTAAATCTTCGTTAAACATTCTTTAGTTCCATTCCACATGATATTCAAATGTATTTCAAATCTTTGTGATTTCAAAGTTTTCCCGCAAAAGCATGTTGTATCCCACATTGTCTAACATTTATTGTGATAGTACAAAACTCTGCACAATATATCTTTTACTTGTCTTGCCTATTACACACAAGTCAATGACAGAATGGCATTTCCCTTCTAGTGTATCTTCATACAGCACAACTACTAATGTTGACTGACAGTTTAGACAAAGATAAGTTGTCTAGGTGTTAGCATTTATTGTGTGCAGGGTTTCCGGTGGAAACGCACGTCTCAATGATGGACCTATCAACCTGACAAGAGGATAGAATTCAGACAATCTTTCCTTGAGTATGTGTGTCTATTCCAGCATTAATGGCTACAGGCTCACTTGTTCTTTCCTTCAAACCAACACTCCATGTGCATGAAGATGTGAGACAACGGTACTTCAACGTGAAATTATTTCGAAGAAAATAAAAGAAGACTGGTGACTCCAAGCAACATAACTTTCATTCAACCTTTGAGAAGCTTGAACATCTTAGTCACCTGTAAAAGAACAAGAGCTAGCTCGTCCATTCCAACCTTCTATAGCTCCTTGCTCTCTGTAGAATATTGCAGTGTCTTTGAGTGCTTGCGTTGATCTGAGAGAGTTCATTTGCGATAATCTTCTATCTCTTAGACTCGTCTTAGATCAAGCAGTGATTATAAGCTTGGTCTTGGGGCCTTTCTCTTTCACTTCTTTTCTGTGAGCATTCCTCTTCGGGTGTGAACAGAAGACCTATTGCATCAGGTGGAGCGATCCCTCTTCTGGTAGAGAAGAGAAGGCTAGTTGTTGTTGGATGTGTAAGTGTCCTTAAGGGGGACTGTAGCCTTGTTCTGTGAATCCCAAGTGGTTGCTTGGGGACTGGATATAGGACTCCTTGGGATAGGAGATCTGAACTAGATTAAGAATTTTTGTTGTCTAAGTGATTGTTTCTCTTCATTTTGATTGACACTACTCTAACTATCGATCTTAGTATTGTCTATCAAGTGTGTTTTATTTATAGAAATTATTAGAAGAAGAATTTTAGCAATCCATTCACACCCCCCTCTGGGCTTGCTATCTAGGCAAAAGTGGTATCAGAGCCAAGTCTCTTCAACTATGTAGATCTCAAGGTCATGCAGATGGTCAGTCCGTTAACAGACCTCCTCTATTCGATGGTGAAGATTACAACTATTGGAAGACACGGATATAGTTCTTCCTTCAAGGTCTCGATTTCCAACTTTGGTCAATTGTTGAAGAAGGAGATCTCTTGGTCACCAACAGTAGATACAAATGGACAGATGAAGACAATAAGAAAATATCTCAAAATAGAAAAGTTAAAAGTATACTGTGCTATGCTCTCAGTAAGAAAGAATTCAACAGGATTTCAGCCTGCAAGTCAGCTATGGAAATGTGGGAAAAGTTGAGGCTCATATATGAAGGAGCTGAAAAGGTAAAGGAAACAAGAATATTACTCTAGTAGCTCAATATGAATGATTTCAAATGCAGTCTGGAGAGTCCATCTCTCAATGTATAGTAGATTCAGACATCACCAACGGTTTGGCTGGGCTTAGAAAAACGTATGAAATTGGAGACATGGTAAGGAAATACTAAGATCCTTGCCACCTCATAGACTCCAAAAGTAACAGCCACAGAAGAAGCCAACGATCTTAGAAGAATGTCACTTGAAAAACTCATAAGGTCTTTTGATGGCTCATGAGATAAACATGGAAAGGCTGGGAGAATCTCTAACAAGAAGAAGCACAACAACGCTCTAAAGGCCACAGAACACACATCTGATGGCGAATTAGAAAGTGACAAAAGCAATGAGAGCAGTGAAGATGAAGAAGCATTTCTCTCTAGAAGACTGCAACACATTCTAGCTAAAAAGAAACACTAGTCAGGAACAAGATATTTCAAGAAAGGTAAAGACTTCAAAAGATCTGAAGGCAAAGAAGTCAAGAGACCTGAACCAATATGGTACGAGTGCCAGAATGCAAGAAGCCTGGACACATCAAAGCCGAGTGTCTAAAATTAAAGAAAACTGAGTTCATGAAGAAGGACAACACAAAGAAATTCAAAAGTACAAGAAGAAGGCCATGGCTACTGCATGGAACAATGAAAGTGACTCAGACAATGAGTCAAGCTCTAGCGAAGAAGAAGAAAAGGCCAACCTGGCCTTCATGGCAAATATTGATGATAAGGTAACTTCCGATTCATCCTTTACTTCATGCAATGAATCAGATTCAGATAGTTTAGAAGATGCTTTTAATGAATTATACAGTAAATATAAAGATGTTTGCAAATTGTTAAAAACACCTAAGAAAAATTATGCATGTCTCAAAATAACTAACTCAGATCTAAAATCTGAAACTGAACAGTTAGAAAAATAAATTTCAGAATTAAAAAGAAGAAATGAACTGTTATGTGAAGATATAAAGAATAAAAATGAAAAGATATCAAACTTAGAAAATCAGAAAACCATAATCAAACTTAAAAGTGAAATTAACACACTCACAAAAGATAATAAATATTTAATGGCCACAGTTGAAATATTTACTAATGGAAAATCCTCTTTAATATTAAAGGAGCAAGAAGATGAAGTAGGAAAAAGTATGGCTTAGGATATACCCCACCAGACAATGAAGAAACTGTAATTCACCCTAAAATTTATCCTACTCCAAAATTCGTAGCTAAACAAAATTCTAATTATAAAATAAATAAAAATCAGAACTATAAGCCATAATAAACAATATTCCTTGCTACACACACTATAACAAATTAGGTCACACTAAAATAACTTGTACTACCAAACACCTAAAATGGATTCCCAAAAGAAACTGTGAAGAAGCTAACCAACCAGGACCCAAAAGACTTGGGTACCTAAATCTCATTGACTTATTGCAGGGAAGCCTTAGAGCATCAAGTGGTACCTGGACAGCGGGTGCTCATGGCATATGACAAGTAACAAAAGACTGTTCTTGCACAAAAATAATGATGAAGGTACAATAACTTATGGTGATAATGGAAAAGGGTCAGTGGTTGCGGATCCATTGGAAGCCAAGATAGAATCCTGATAGAAGACGTTCTATGCGTCAAAGGACTCAAGCACAATCTAATCAGCATCAGTCAACTGTGCGACAAAGGTCACCAGATCTTGATTCAGGAATCTAAGTGTTTGATCATCAAGGATGGTGCAACTATCTTCGAAGCCAACAGAGAAAGGAATCTATATGTGTTACATCTAGAAGAATTAAAGGATCAAGACATCTGTCTAGCAACAAGTAAAGAGGAGAATGCTGAACTGTGGCACAGAAGATTAGGTCACTGCAGGATGGATAGAATAAGAATACTCATCAAACTTGGTCTAGTAGAAGGTCTGCCAAAGATTAACTTAAGATTAGACAGTATTTGGGAGCCATGTGCAGAAGGGAAGCATGCAAAATCCCATTTCAAATCAAAAACAGTAGTCACTACCTCCAAACCACTAGAACTGCTACATATGGATCTGTTTAGACCAATGAGAACTACCAGCCTGGGACAAAAGAACTTTGGATTTCTCATAGTTGATGATTATTCAAGATTTACATGGGTATCATTCTTGAGCATAAAGATGACACATTTGAGAGTTTTGTGAATTCAGCAAAATAGTTCAAAAAGATAAGAAGTTCAGCATCATCAGTATCCGTTCAGATCATGGAGGAGAATTCCAAAATGACAGATTTACAGAATTTTGTAATGATTAAGGTATAGAACATAATTTCTCAGCACCTAGAACACCACAGCAGAATGGAGTATGTCACGCCCCAACGCGGAATATCGGAGCACGAAGGTAGTTGCAAGAAAAGGTATAGAGCGTATACTAGACATCAAACCATTGCACACTGAATAATACTAAAGCAAATCATTCTCATTAATAATTTTCCAAATGTCTAGTTACAACCACTAATATCAGAACCATTCTAAAGGGCCCAATTACATTGCAACAGAAGGAAATAACTAACTACAACTCTAAGATAACATAATGACTCAAGGGTACTCCTGGCTTCACTCTTGGTCATTCCCTTCCTCATGAGTGTATGTGTCATCCTCGGTCTCACCTGAGAACACAACATCAAATAACGTAGGGTGAGCGATAATGCCCAGTAGGACTTAAATCTCAGGCTCAAGCAGGCTTTAAATAATTAACGCATTAATGGCAGAGTGTCTAGAGATAGCAGGTACAAGAGAGTCAAAATATAGTAAGAGATAGCACAATAGCACGAGATCGAGTATAGTTTCAAAAATAGCACAAGTATCGAATATAGCACGAATAGCAGGATGGCCATAGCACAACTAGCACAAGTATAGTAATAGCACGACGAGTATAGCACTTGTTTGTCATTCTAGACATCGAGAAAGTATAGCACGTTTTGTGTTTTGATTGTCATATAGATAGTCGAGATAGATAGCACTTGAGTGTAATGCCAAACACTCTGATCATTTAACTCCCATGGGCACTAGCACTTTCGGGCGCACATCCCAGGACCAGATCAGGCCCTTTATATATTGCCAGGCATTGGCTATATTGTTTATCTTTAGACAATCAGTCAATGGCCAGTATAGAGTACCAAGAAATAGATAAGAGCACAAGATGAATAGATGAGCTAGTAGAGTGAACGTGAATAGATGAGCGAGTAGAGTATAGATGAGAGACAGTGGACATTGCACGTAATACGTTGAGTAATCAGGCGATAGTAACAGTTGCACAACACGTGCACTTGGTGTTGGCAGTCAGGTGGAACTCACGACCCTACCTCTGGCCTTGTTATGCACAGGTCCAGAGGTCCGGCGTGATTTAAGACGAGAGTGAATCTCTAATAGCCGTTTGGATCATATAGATCCCTAAAGGGTATCATGGGTATTAGGGTACAACCAGCTCGTCGACCATGTGGGAATCCATGATCAGAGGAGACTTACGGAGGCCTTGTGCAAGAGTTCACTAGTCCGGAGAAAGGAATATCCGACGGAGAGTTCACCACAAGCCAAGAAAAGTGTGTATATAAAACAGGTGCTCGACGTTCTAGAGGGATTCTAGGACAGTGGAGCGTCGATATCGGTATTATAAACAATGCAAGAAACGAATACAAGTCCTTAAAATAGGGCAATTAATGTACTTTATTTCAATAAATTACCAGGCACATTATGAGATAATTTCTACAATATTTCAGCCATAAATGGATGGTTCAAGTGTGTGCAAGTGCAAGAGAAATCATAGATAGAAATAAGTCGTGAACATGTATTTTAAATCATTCAATATAGCACCATTTTTAAGTAGGGTCTTTTACTTGGGGTATAACGGTAAGAAGGCGACATAGGGCTGTAAGGATGGCGACATGGGCCAGGCAGAACGCGATAGGGTCTTACACAGGTCGTGACAGGGCATGCAAATCGGGTACTGAGAACGCGACGGCTCACCTGTCGCCTTCTTGGTCGCGACAGGGAGGCTGTCGCAATCAGGCCCCAGAAAGCGACATGTCAAGGCATCGCCTTCTGGTTGTCTGCGCCTAACTCGGACGGGAGTCAGACCAGACATTGGATTGCGGACCAGAACATTTAAATTTCGATACAGGGTCATTTATAAAATCATAACTAATTATATAGTCAACGAAAAATCATGAAACCAGTTGCAAATTAAACTAGACATGTAAGAGTACTTCCAGTAAATCGAAATTAGAGAGAGAGCATGGTTTGAACATGGTTTGAGAATGAACAAGGATGAGTAACATAGAACATGACATAGAGAGCAAGACTGATTTAATTCGAGCACATGCTCAATGAAATTAGGCTTTTTAGGGGCAAATGATCCCTAACAACATGAAGTATCTACAGTAAAACTTTCGTAGCATGGGATCAAGTATTCATAGAGATTTGAATTAAACATGACACCTCGGAGTTATCATGTTTGCAGTTCTTCAAAAATTAAGAACAAAAGATAGGATGGATGGAAAAATATGAAACTTGGGGGTTTCGTTCAAGAGGGTAGGAAGAACCTACAGAAAAAGTTTCATGGTTTATGCTTGTGAGAATGCCTACCTTTGACTCGATTTGTCTTCTAGGGCTAGAACTTGAAGAACAAGGGAAGAAGCTTCAAGCTCTTCTTCTCTCCACGAAATCCTCTCCTCCTTAGCCTCTTTTCCGTCCAGCAACTCTTGGCAACGAGCTAGGGTTGCCCAAGAGAGTTTAAGAGGTGTATTTATGCAAGTATGTATTCCTATTCCTACTATTACTCTAATTCCTCTTAATCCGAGATTTCCTAACTCCAACCTTCCTTCCTTGCTTTCCAACCCCTATTTAGACTTGGATGAGATCTAATTCGTGCTAAACCTATAGGGTAGGTTTAGGAATCCTATTATGACTCAAACTAGCTATTTAATGTATTAAATAACTCTTTTCTATTTAAGTAATATTCTAGTTACGAATTTAGGGTATTTACTATTATTCCCCTTTTATAATTCCTTATTGACCCACAAATTTCTAATGGGTCCATTTAATAAAGCCCATTACTTGTTTTCATTTAATGGGTTTCGTTTAATTCCTTTTTGTGTGAATCTTCCATTATTTTCTTTTATTGATTTTTTTTCAAATAATTCAATTTTTAATTATTATAAAAATCCAGGTTGCTACAGAGTAGCTGAGAGGAAGAATAGAACCTTGTTGGATATGGCCAGAACCATGCTATGTGAATACAACCTTCCAAGATACTTATGGGCAGAAGCTATAAATACAACATGTTATATTATAAATAGAGTCATGATCAGGCCAATCCTGAAGAAGACTGCATATGAGCTGTACAAGGAAAGGAAGCCCAAGATCAGTCATCTCAGAACGTTTGGTTGTTCATGCTTCATTCACAACAATGGTAAGAGAGAAATAGGTAGGCTGGATCCTAAATCCGATGAAGGGATCTTTATGGGGTACACTTCTAAACCTAAAGGCTATAATTAATAAAAGAAGTTTATTGATCGAACAAACCGTTCATATTATTTTTGATGAATCTAACCCTTCCTTGATAAAGGAATCTGAAAGTGATGATGAAGACACAGATAATCTTACCCAGAAGCTGAAAGAATCTACCATCAAGGATGGTGAAGATCCACCCTTGGAAGACCTACAACAGAAGGATATTATCCACAATGATCTTCCAAAGGAATGAAGGTACAAAAAGGATAACCCTATTGATAACATCATTGGGGATCCATCAGTTGGGGTAAGAACAAGAGGTAATATAATTCCCTGTGATTATTTAGCATTTGTATCTCAAATAGAGCCGAAGACAGTCAATGAAGCACTATCTGATGAATCTTGGATTCTAGCCATGCAAGATGAACTTAATCAGTTCCGGAGAAATCAAGTTTGGTCCCTTGTTCCAAGACCATCAGATCATGCTGTGATTGTCACCAAATGGGTGTTCAGGATCAAATTGGATGAAGCTGGTGTTATCACTAGAAATAAGGCCAGACTGGTTGCTCAAGGCTATTCCCAAGAGGAAGGCATAGACTTTGATGAAACCTATACACCAGTGGCTAGACTAGAGGCTATTCGAATATTACTTGCTTATGCATCTACTTTAGATTTAAAACTTTTTCAAATGGATGTGAAATCAGTATTTTTAAATGGTTTTATAAAGGAGGAAGTCTAGTTGGAACAGCCTTCTGGTTTTGATGATTTGGATTTTCCAAATCATGTTTTTAAATCTCATAAAGCATTATATGGTTTAAAACAAGCACCTAGAGTATGGTATGAAAGACTTAGTGTATTCTTACTACATCATGGCTTTATTAGAGGGCAAGTAGATAGCACACTGTTTATTAAATCAAAAGTAAAAAATATATACTTGTGCAAATTTATGTAGATGATATTATATTCGGATCTACTAATGAATCTCTGTGCAAGTATTTTGAGAAGCTCATGCAGGGAGAATTTGAGATGAGCATGATGGGAGAACTCAACTATTTCCTTGGATTACAAATCAAGCAAAACAATGAAGGTACACATATTTGTCAAGCAAAATACACCAAGGAACTATTAAAGAAATTTTGATTTGATAATGCTAAACCACTGTCCACTCCATTGAGCACATCCATTAGGTTAGACAGTGATAAGGAAGGTAAGAAAGTTGATCAGAAACTTTATAGAGGTATGATAGGGTCATTGCTTTATTTAACAGGTAGTAGACTTGACATTTTATTTAGTGTATGCATGTGTGCAAGATCTCAGTCTGATCCTAAGGAATCTCATTTAATATCTGTTAAAAGGATTTTTTGTCACACCTCGCCAATTTAGCAGTAGAATAAATCAGGGAGACGTGAGCAAGATACATAGTAGAGTATAGATGAGCGCTAAGAGACAATGCACATAACACTTTGAGTAGCAGGTGATAGTAACAGTTGCACAACACGCACTATTGGTGTTGGCAATCAGGTGGAATTCACTACCTTTCTGCTGGCCATGTTACGCACAGGTCCAAAGGTCGGGCATGATTCAAGATAAGAGCGAACTTCTAATAGCCGTTTGGATCATGTAGATCCCTAAAGGGTATCATAGGTGTTAGGGTACAACCAGCTCGTCGACCAGGTGGGGATCCATGGACAGAGGAGACTTACGGAGGCCTTGAACAAGGATTCACTAGTCCAGCAGAACGAATATCTGACTAAGAATTCATCCAAGTCAAGAGAGTGTGTATATAGAAACAAGTGCTCTACATTCTAGAGGAGTTCTAGAATAGTGGAGCGTCGGTAACGGTGTTTCCAACATCGCGAAAAAATATAGACAAGTTCATTTAAAATACATAATTTAAATAATATTGAAATTAATTACCAGATATATTATGGGAAATTTTCATGTTATGTAAAGCCATGTTGGATGGTTCAAGTGTGTGCATGTGTCATGAATCATAGCTAGAAATAAGTCATGTGCATGACTTTTAAAATCGCGCATTAATGTTTAGTTTATAACTAGTATATTTACTATGTATATGACTGTTAAGAATGTGTACAAGCACTGTAGAAAGTTAGAGGATCATAAATCGAGGGTTCATGCAAAAATATGAGATCATGATGCACCCCAGTAAGGGTCGCGACAGGGTCAACTGAGAACGCAACATAGCCTTGTATAGATCGCGACGGGCTTGTCAATTCAAGCAAGCATATCACGACGACAAACCATGTCGCGATCAGATCACGACGGTTGATGCTGTCGCGACGGCCCTGAGAACGTGACCGGGGCTTATACAGAACACAACGGGTTGGTTAGAACAGGCCCATAGATCGCGACGGCAGCGCCTGTCGCGTTCAGAATGCGACGGGTATTGTTGTCCCGACCAGACCTCAGAACGCGGCCTATCGGGCCGTCGCATTCATAGGGTCAGCGCCTAAGTCTGATCGGGAAAGGACAGTGCTGTAGACGCGAGATTTGGCCCATCCCCGTGCGGTTCCATGGCCAATAAGGCCCGTTTGACCATTTGTTGACTTGCCTCAGATGCCATGTAGATGGCAGCATCGATTGCCACTTATCACATGTTGTCGACAATCCCCCTGGCCGTTAACTAAAATTGGCATCCATATCGGTTGACGTCTGCATGGGGTTGGCGGCAGCATCGTTGGACGTCAACATGGTTAACCTGGTCTCTGCAACTGCCCAAGATTCCAGCCCACTAGCGCCATTCTCTCGGCCATGCAACGCATGTAGCCATTCCCAATAGGCAAATGGGCCCCTTGGCACCCCCTTGACCCAGTAAAAATCCTATATGGCCCCCTCTCATTGGTTCAAGCTTAAGCACTTGGATTGCCACTTG
>CM024758.1:55310697-55363234 GCA_014218235.1 Colocasia esculenta
CTTCTTAAATTTCGAGGACGAAATTTCTTTTAGGTGATAGTAATGTAGCGTATCGACCGTTCGGATCGTGGCTTAGTGGCTGTTGGGCCAGAGTGTGGTCCATAGTGTGTGTTACAAGGATTTACGTAGGTTTCCAAGCTTTGGGGCCGGAAGTTCGGGCCCAAAGCACCCGCTGGTTCACTGTTTGTGAACGTGACAGGGCTAGGTGTCGCGACCTGAACGCGACGGCCCTGGGTGTCACATTCTTGATACCGTCGGTTGTGGTCTTGTCTTCATGTTCACCACGTGTCGTGCACTGGGTGGCTTGCTGATGTCGACAGTGGGAAGGCGACGGCCTCCTGCGTCGCATTCATGTCACGACAACAGGCTGCGTCACGTTCTCAATTGTGATGCATTTTTAACCAATGTCGGCCAAACAGAGCTCCAGCAAGCTCTGCTCGGCCAAGGAGGAGGTTTTGCGGCAGCTTTTGGGCTATATGACGTTTTGGGATCGTTTTCAGCGTGGTCTCGCCGTGAGGACGTTGCACGGAGCGGGGGAAACGTGGGGGTGTCGTTCTTCGCGTTCTTCATGAAGGTAGGGAGATTTCGCCCCGTTTTATGTTGTGAATTGCATGTAATGCATGTGTGACATGTTATTTGCCATATAGATGCTAGATAACATGCTAGGGCATCGTATAGAGCATGAATAATCGTTTGTTTGGGTGTTTTACATGGCTTGCATTGGGGACCCGAAGATGGATTCCCGATTTTAGGGTTTTGCCAGTGAAGGCGATGGACTCGGGTGTCGCATCTGAACGCGATAGCCTAACCCGTCGCATTCTGCTTCTGAACAGACATATCGAGGTGTCGCGTTCAGAAGGCGACGGAGGCCTGTCGTGTTAAGGGTCCTGAGGCCTGTATGCTTGTGCATGGTTATGTCGTTATTGAATATCGATATGGTTGTTCATGGCAATGGTAAGCGGTGCATTAGCACCTGTAGTGCTCGAGGAGCATGTTCTTCACGCAGTTGACGCGGTGTTCACATGGTTTGGGCTGTGTGCACGTGGTTTATGTGTGTGTGGCGAGTAGTATGACACCTACCATGGTTACCTCTTCAGTTGGGAGCCCCAGGGTTTGTGTGAGCCAGGCATGCGAGTGCTCGGGGCTTGTCTTGGTACTGTGTACCGTCGAGGTCTGTGTCGTCTTCCTGGATACCCTCGCTCTTGTGTAGACTTGTACGTCCGACTAAGGGAAAGACGGTAGTGGGACAACGACTTGTGAGAGTTTGTGTTTGTCGCTTGTAGCGCACTCGTGGTTGGGGGTTACGGACACCAGAAGACGTACTGGGCCCCAACTAGTCTTTTTTTCTAGTGCCTCACTTTAGGGAGCTCGGGCCGGAGTCCCTAAAGGTGCCAGGCATAGACCTGCGGCAGTTTGATCCATAGTAGTGGTGTTGGTTGGTCTCCACATTTTCTTGACTTGTTCTATTAGAGCGGCAGTTGGACCTTTAGTCTGTGGCTACGAGACTGAGAGGTAGTCTTGTGTGGTTTGTCTGGGTCGGTAGCTAGTGTCGCGAACCAGTCTTCGTGCCCCAAGTGTGGCGTTTTCGTACTTTAGCACGTACACCTAGTTATGGTTTTCCATTTACTATTTATGTTGATTCGGATATTAGCATGTGGAAGTGGCATTTACAGGTTCAATATCCTGCTTAGTTAGTTCATAAATTGCTAGCGTAGCTTCTTGCTTTGCTACTTATGAGTTTGGTTTTGCTCGATTTCTGGGGGAGTTTCCCTACTAAGCCAGTAATCGTGACGCTCACCCCTACTCCTTTAGGTGAGGGAGAGAAGGAGGCTTCATGCCTTTGTCTAGTTCACAATAGTGTCATAGCGGAGTTGGGTCTACTCCACCAACAGTGTAATTCCTTACTTTGTACACCGTGGGGTACGCCCCAGGTTGTTGTTGTAGATCTGTCTAGTTAATGTTGGGAAACGGCTATGTATATTCATGTAAATATTTGTAAGATGGAATTCTTATATATATTTGAGTAGTTTCCTTTTATTTCTACGAACTTGAGAACGGTATCCCTTGCGAGGCTTCGGTTCGTTCGCGGGAGGCGAGTCGAATCAGGCTCGTTATAGGTTAAGGGTTTGAACGATGAGGATCACAACAGGAACCGTCCCATACATGTGGTTATAGTTATGTGGAATAATCGTGGAGTGGAAGAAGCCACATGGGAACCTAAAGGAATTATCAGACGAAATTACCCTGATCTTTTCGTAAGACATAGTCCATTATGGTCATATGAATTTGGGGACAAAATTCTTTTAAGGGGGGAGGTTGTAGCAACCTGTTTTAGAAATAAAAATAAAAATAAAATGATAATAAATAAATTAGAAAATCAAAGAAAAGGGAATTAATTAAAACACATTAAACAAAAAGAAGTGAAGGGCTTTGTTAAATGGAACATATAAAAATTATTGGGCCAAAATAGGAATTTTTAAATGAAGAATAATAGGAAAAACCCTAAATTCGTATCTAAATATTGACAAAGGAAAAGGGCTATTAAATCAAAATAACTAATTTGTTTTGGAATTGGACTCTTAACCCTACCCAAATTGGCTAGACATGAATTTGCAACCCAACCTAACCTAATTACGAGATGGCAAGCTTGGAAGGTGGAAAGAAATAAGGAAAACTCAGAATTAAATAAGAATTAGAGTCCTATTAGGAAATAGAAACAAGGGAAGCTAATACCCCCCAACCTCTCCATGGTCGGCCCTAATGCGTTGCTGGGACTTGCTGGACTTGGAGGAGAGGCCAAAGGAAGGGGAGAATCGTGGGGAGAAGGCTTCTCAAGATCAACCAAGTGTTCTTCGAGTTCTAAGCCTGAGGAGACAAATTGACCCAAAGGTAGGCATTCTCACAACCTAAACTCATTTAAATTTGTCTGTAGGATGTTCCAACCATCAGGAACAAAAGCCCTCTCGTTGCTCTATTTTTCATGGACCCTATCACTTGATCTTATTTTTGAAGTTCTGCTATGACCTTGACCCTGAACCCTCATATTAAATCTAGATCTTCATGTACACTCAATCCCATGCCATGAAAATTTTACTGGAGATACTGCTCGATGTTAGGAATCATTTGCCCCCAAAACCCCCAATTTTCATCTAGTATACTGCTCAAATTAATTCTTTTACCTTCAGTGTACACTGTTCCATGTTCTTCGTGCATGTTCATGTTTAAAACCTGTCAAGACCATGACTACTTGCATGTCTACATTCGTTTAAAAGTGGCTTTGCGATTTTTGATCAGCTATACATCGAGTTATCAATTTTTAATCTACCTTATATCAAAACATGGAAACCTTGGACCACAATCCAAGGAAATTCCTTTTCCCGCTCGAACTCAGGCGTAGGACTTGTGAACGTGACGACCGATAGGCCGCGTTCTCAGGGGCTGATCGCGACCAGCAATCTGTCGCATTCTGAACACGACAGGCACTGGCGTCGCGTTCTGGATGCTTGTCCTGACCGACCCGTCACGTTCTGTGAAAGACCCTATCGCGTTCTATACGTGCCCTATCGCGATCCTTACAGAGGTACGTCGCCTTCTTGATTTTTGTGCATAAACCCTATATTTTTGCTAATCTTGACTTTCTACAATAACCACATACCCTGCTAATGTCTTAAACACAGTAAAGGATGTGTTAAAGTTGGACATGTAAGTGGTTAATTAAAAGCCATACACATAATCTTTTCATATCCATGATTCTCTCTATCAATACACATACTTGTAACCATCCACTATGACTTGACTTGACAGGAAAATATCTCATTGTATATCTGGTAATTTATTTCAATAATGTATTTAAATTGCCCTATTTTAATGTACTGGTCTTCATTTCTAGCGATGCTTTGGGATTACCGTTATCGACACTCCACTATTCTAGAATTCCTTTGGATCATAGAGCACTTTTTTCTATATATACACTTTCTCTTGACTGGACAAATTCTACGTCAGATATTCCTTCTGTCGGACTAGGATTCCTGTTCAAGGCCACCGTAAGACTCCTTTGTCCATGGGTTCCCACATGGTCGACGAGCTGGTTGTACCCTCAATACCTATGATACCCTTATAGATCAGTAAGATCCAAATGGCCTTAGACTTCTCTCTCGCTCTTATGAATCACGCCAGACCTCTGGACCTGTGTATAACATGGACAGTGGAAGGTTAGTGAATTCCACCTGACTGTCAACACCAATGCACGTGTTGTGCAACGGTTACTATTGCCTTTTTTCTCGATGCTTGTGTGCATTGACCTATAGTTCTCATCTATACCCTACTCGCTAACCTATTCACCCTCTCTCTACTATCTCGTCTATTCATCTAGTGCTCTCATCTATTTCTTGGTACTCTATTGGCCATTGACTGATTGTCTAAAGATAAACAATATAACTAATGCGTGGCAATATATAAAGGGCCCGGTGGGTCCTGGTAGGTGCGCCCAAAAGTGCTATTTGCCTGCTGGAGTTAATTGACCAGAGTGTTTGGCATTACACTCAAGTGCTATCTATCTCGACTATTTAAATGACAATCAAAGTCCTATACTAATCATCGTGCTATTGTTATACATTGTGCTATTTGTGCTATGGCCATCATGCTCTGTGCTATATTGGAAACTTGTGCTATTTCATTCACATGCCATTGTGCTATCTCTTGCGTTACATGACTCTCTCGCTCTCTATCATGTAGTTACTCTGCGCTTCTTAATACATTAATCATTTAAAGCATGCCTGGTCATGAGATTTAAGTCCTACTAGGTGTTATTGCTCACCCTGCATTATTTGTCATGTGTTCTCAGGTGAGACCGAGGAAGATACTTACACTCAAGAGGATGGGAATGACCAAGAGTGAAGCCAAGAGTACTATGGCATCTTAGTATTATGTTAGAGTCTGAGATTAGTCTTTTACTTTTAATTCAATATAATTGGGCCCTATAGAATGGCGCTGATATTAGTGGTTGTAATAGACATTTGAGGAATTATTAATGAGATGCATGCTTAGTATTTAATTATTTGTCCAATGGTTTGATGTCTATTATACGCTCTGTACCCGTTTACTTACAACTGCCTCACGTTCCGATATTCTGCATTGGGCATGACATATTGAACATATTGAAAAATTTGAATATATTACAATAATGTTCAAACAACATGTTCTTGACACTTAATATCTCATATCATACTGCTTATGACATGTGTTGATGGTATACTCTTCACTTGTACAGGTTTATAGAGTTTTTGTAAAAGTAGGTCGACTCTAGTTGACAGATAGGTCGACTCTACAAGACTGCCAAGCAAACCCCTAAAGAAAAAGTCATAGTATGTCGACTCTAGTTGACAGATAGGTCGACACACATAATTTGCTTAACAAGTTTCTGAAGGGAAAATGTCATTAGTGTCGATTCTATTTGGAGATGAGGTCGACACTACTATCCATCCAGTGACACAGACAGCTAGTGTCAACCTGTCCAACAGGTAGAGTCGACCTGATCACCCCATCCACCAAATCAGATTCACTGGATAGATAGTAGTGTCGACCTCATCTCCAAATAGAGTCGACACTACTGACATTCTCTTCAGAAATTGTGAAGTAGATTATGTGTGTCGACCTATCTGTCAACTGGAGTCGACACTACTATGACTTTTTCTTCAGGGGTTTGCTTGACAGTCTTGTAGAGTCGACTGTCTGTCAACTAGAGTCGACCCACTTTTACAAAAACTCTATAAACCTGTAATAGGAAAATACCTTAAGTTTGTAATTGAATTATTACTTAAATAGAAAAAAGGTATTTAATGCATTAAAATGGAAGTTTGAGTTGGATTGGGATTCCTAAACCTACCCTAATGGGTTGGCCACAAATTTAGCTCCATCCTAAGCCAATTAGAAGTTCTCATGGTTAGAAGGAGAGAGGAAATAGGAAATCCCAAAATTAATAGTAATTAGAGTCCTATTAAGAAATAGAAAGGGGAGAGACATAAATACTCTCTTTAAACCCCCATGGCCGGCCCTAGCTTGTACCCAAGACTTTTTGGACCAGGAGGAGAGGCCAAGGAGCAGAGGATTTCGTGGGAAGAAGCACTTCTCAAGCTCTCTCTCTCGTTCTTCAAGTTCTATCCTAGAAGAGGAAATCATCTAAAGGTAGGCATTCTCATGAGCAAAAACCATGAAAATTCATTTGTAGGATGTTGCATCCATCAGGAACAAAAGCCCTTTGGTTTCATAATTTTCCATCAAGCATATCTTTTGTTCTTGATTTTTCATGTTCTGCAACTTACATGACCCTGAACCCTTTTCAAAAATCTAGATCTCCATGTACCCTCTATCCCATGCCTGGAGAAGTTGATGGCTATTAGGGATCTTTTGCCCCTAAAAGCCCTAATTTTCATGCATCCTATCTTACGAATTAATTCTTGCATCTCAATTGTTCTCAGTAATTTGTTCTCCATGTTTGATTTGATTAAAGCTATTTGAAACTATGCTTGTTTTCCAATTCCTAATTACTGTAAGTACCTATGTGAGTCTAGATCCGTTTCCAACTGGTTTCATGATCTTCCATCACATGTACAATTAGTTATGAATTTTTGAACGTCCTTGTGTCAAAACATGGAAAGTTTGGACCAAGAACCAAGAACATGTCAGATCTCTGTCGGACTCAGGCCAAGAACCTAAGAATGCGACGGCCCGATAGGCTGCGTTCTCAAGCAGATCGCGACAAGAATCACTGTCACGATCTGATCGCGACAGGACCACCGTCGCGACCTGACCTTCTGGTCTGACAGACCTATCGCCTTCTTCATATGAACCCGTCGCGTTCTCTTCTTTTGCACTGACTAACCCGTCGCGACCCGTTAATGACCCTATCGCGTTCTATGTCGGTGCTGTCGTGACCCTTATAGGGACCTGTCGCGTTCGACACTTTTCATGAAACCCCCCCTATTTTTGCAAGTCTTGTTTTTCTACAGTGATATCATGCTCTGCTAACCCTTTTGAACACAGTAAATGGAACTGTAAAACTTGAACTTATTTTAATAAAATAAAATCCATGCACATGACCCCTTTCATACTCCATGATTCTCTATGTCACATGCACACACTTTGAACCATCTAATATCACTTAATTTGGCATGAAATATTTCATAATGTATCTATAATTTATGTAATTAATTGCCATATTTTAATATACTTGTCTACCATTTCTCGCGTTGTTTTGGGAATACCATTATCGACGCTCCACTGTTCTAGAATTCCTCTAGAACATCGAGCACTTGTTTCTATATACACGCTCTCTCATGACTTGAAAAACACTCCGTCGGTAATCCTTCTGTCGGACTAGTGAGTCTTTGTTCAGGCCTCCGTAAGTCCCTTTGTCCATAGATTCCCACATGGTCGACGAGCTGGTTGTATGCTAACACCTATTACACCCTTTTGAGATCAGCATGATCCAAACGACTATTAGAAGTTCGCTCTTATCTTGAATCACGCCAGACCTCTGGACCTGTGCTTAACATGGCCAGTGGAAGCGTCGTGAGTTCCACCTGACTGCCAACACCGAACGCGTGTGTTGTGCAACTGTTGTTGTCGCATGTTTACTCGACGTGTTACGTGCAATGTCCACTAGCTCTCATCTATACTCTACTTGCTCATCTATTCACGTTCACTCTACTATCTTGTCTATTCATCTAGTGCTCTCATCTATTTCTTAGTACTCTATATTGGCCATTGACTGATTGTCTAAAGATAAACAATATAACCAATGTCTGGCAATATATAAAGGGCCTGATCTGGTCCTGGGATGTGCGCCCGAAAGTGCTAGTGCCCATGGGAGTTAAATGATCAGAATGTTTGGCATTACACTCGAGTGCTATCTATCTCGACTATCTAAATAACAATCAAAAGTGATGTTCTCTTATTGTCTATTGACAAAAGTGTTATACTATGCTCATTGTGCTATGCTATACTTTGTGCTATTTGTGTTATGGCCATCTTGCTATTTGTGCTATGTTCTTGCTATATTTGGAAACTTGTGCTAATTCGTTCACGTGCTATCATGCTATCTCTCATGTTACTTGACTCTCTCGCTCTATCATTAGTTACTCTACCTTTTAATACATTAACTATTTAAAGCCTGCTAGACTATTGAGATTTAAGTCCTACTGGGCGTTATCGCTCACCCTACGTTATTTGTCGTTGTGTTCTCAGGTGAGACCGAGGATGAACTGTACACTAAAGAGGACGGGACGACCAGGAGTGATGTCAGAGTACCCTATGTCCTAGTACTATGATAGAGTAAAAGCCTAAAAGCGTTGATGGATCACACACCACAAATACCTGCAAGTTTAAAAGACTTTAAAACACAACATACATTCTATATTGGTGAATCATACTAGCCCTGTGAAAATACTCACTCAATGTTCTTGAAATATTAGTGTGTCCAACATCTCGGGCTCCCCGTCATAGATTTCTTTCATTGTTTTCTTTTTAGCCTTTTTTGCATCGGTATGGCATGATGTCCCTGTTTTCCTCTTCAGTGATTCCTCTCTGTCTTGTTTGGAGTCCACCACTATAATTCTCTTCCTTCAACCCCTTCAAATTGTGAAGAACATGTTAACAACATAAAAAAAAAAAAAAATTAACATTTTCAGTCAGAAAAATAAACATAGGCTTACATTTTGATGTTGTACCCGTCTTTGGCAGTTCACAGACCTGGCAGTTCACAGACCTGCTATAAAAAACCTTTTTATTTTTTTGGGTAATACAAAAGCTTTTTTTGAAATATGCAGTAAGTAATACAGACCTGGCAGTTCACAAGGAATGTTGTGAGTCCAAAGAAAAAATTTGTGAGAACAACAATACAGACCTATGAGAGATTGCAGGCACTTGGGTTTTCTGCTAGATCTAATTAAAAATTGACCAAGGTTAATTAAATTGGAAAATAAAACCTTAACGAAATACTAACAAGACTCCTACAAAGGTAGATATTATGAGCAGTGCCTCCAACTTCAAATACACCCAACTTATGTCATCTTATTGAAACTATATTCAATTTTAGCTTCATCTTCCCCTTCATCAATTCCAGAGTAAACATGGAAAGCAGATCAACTATATTGCCGGGAAGTAGGATCACATCCTCCTAATGAAAAGATCAGTTCTTTACAGGTGCCCACATCATTAATCATTCATCTCATGAAAAATTAAGAGACAAGCCGAAGAGAAAGAAGCAAAATGTCTAATGGTGAGTGGACGGGTAATATTAAGAACAATTACAGATGGATAAGTTGTAAGCCTTGACACAGTAAATATTGACAAAAAAGGTAGACATTTATGTGTTGGGGAAGGCTCATTGACATATGTCGTCAAATTGGGTTTTCTACACCATCAATGTCGTCTCTATCCCATGTGACATTTATGTCATCAAAAAAAGCAACATCATCATCAATGTTTACATCTTTTGAATCATTTTAGTACTTCTTCATTTTGCATGTCAAAGTAATTTCTCGGCTTTGTTATCCTCACAACAGACCATCCTTCCATTTTTGGATCCTCCACATACCAAACTTGTTCCACTTGAGAGGCCAAAACATATGGTTCACTTGTACGTAATTTATAGTTTAGGTTGACCAATTCATCATTAATTACCCCTTGCTGAATATCAACCCACTCACACTTGAATAGTAATACCTGTCTTTGATCGTAATAGTTCAACTCTAATATTCTTGAAGAACACCATAATATGTCACGTCATCTCGAATAGGAGCCTTCTCTTTAACACTGGAAAAACATGAAGTTTTTGCATACATAACAACCCCACTATTCTGTGTCTTCCAATGAACTTCGATATGCCGAGTCTGAAAACGGAACCCATTTACTAAACATACGCTAAACTTCATCCCCACATTCAATGGTCGATCTTTCAACACAATTGTGTTTGCATGTAACCCATTATTGTACTTTCCTTGTAAAATTAACCTAAAAAAAAAGGGTTACATGTTGGTTATCATTAAAACACAAGTGATGTGGACTAGAAAAAAAGGTTACATACGTTTACTTACTTTGCACTTAAACCAATCTGGAAACTATAATGTATGACATCACTTAATTTCCATTTCACTTGCTCGTGGTCTTCTTTTCCTTATTTCTTCAAGATGCATACTACACACAAAATGTGGACAATACATTAACGGTATGGTATTGAGAAACAATACATTAATGGGTTGTCATTTGACTTACCTTATGTAAGGAGATATGTCCTCACAGTTAAATAGTACATAGAGATGAGCTTGGTTCAACTCGTCATTCCTAAGATGACAAATAGTTCCACCACCTAAACATCGACCATTTGTTGAAAAAAATCCCATCCTTTTTGTGTCAATTCTTTAGCCCCTTCATCTTCATTCTTAAAGCTGGTTAAGCCATCTCTCAACATCATCGTCTATATATCTCGAAGAAAAGATAAGAGTCTCCTCTGCTATATACCCTTCTGCCATTGACCCCTCTAGACGTGCCCTATTCCGTACATAGGACTTACGTTTCACCAGATACCTAGTAGAGATTCAAAAAAATATTCAAGTATTATTAGCAATAGTGTACAATCGTCACGCACAAGTAGATTAATGCAAACCTTTCAATGGGGTATATCCATCTATACTGAACTGGGCCAGCAAACCTTGCTTCGTCAGGTAAGTGGATGAGAAGATGTACCATTATATCAAAAAAGCTTGGTAGGAAGATCATCTAATGGACACAATATGTTTGCAATTTCTTGTCTAAGCTTTTAGAAATTACTTGACGATGAAGTCTTGGAACATATTAGAGGAAAGAAATTGCATACATCATTAATTGCAAATCTCAGCTCCTTTTGTGTCACTCCCCTCATTGCTACTGGAAGCAATTCTTGCATGACGACATGACAATCATGACTTTTAACCCCAAATTTCTTAGGATCATTGGGATTTACATGCCTTGATATGTTTGATGCATAGCCATATGGAACTTTCACACTTTTCAAAACCTTGCAAATCGTATCCTTCTCCATCTTGCTCAAAGTGAACATGGTAGGTGGCAATAGCAATCTGTTAGAATCCAGAGTTTGAGGTTGAAGAGTGGTCCTTATACCTAAATGTTGGAGATCATGTCGAGCTTTCAAACCATCTTTTGTTTTAGCATGAACATCTAACAAAGTTCCAATAATACTATCACAAACATTCTTCTCAATATGCATGACATCGAGATTATGTCTCAATAGTAAAGACTTACAATATGGTAAGTAAAAAAAATGCTTTTTCTCTTCCAATTGGTATGACACTCAGAAGTGGATGATGATGATGCAGCTTCCTTTCGTTTTCTTCTCACCCCCACTTTAAATTTGAAAACTTTCGCAAAAGTAAATTTAAGTGGATGCAACTGCTTAAGTATATCAACCCCAGATAACACACTTGGTCTGGCTCTCATTTCTTCTTTTCCATCAAATCTTCGTTTATAGAACGAAACTTATGACCCATACCTAACCATCGACGATGATTAGTGTAACAGAATTTTCTACTACCTTTTAACCATAATGATGATGTATCTTCATTACATGTAGGGCAAGCTAATCGGCCCTTAGTGCTCCAACCAGACAGATAACCATATGCAGGAAAATCATTAATTGTCCAAAGTAGTGCAGCACAGAAAGAAAATATTTCACCCTTATAAGCATCGAATGTTTCAACTCCGTGCCGAAGAATTTGTAATTCTTCAATAAGTGGCTGAAGATAGACATCAATATCATTTCCCGGACCAATAGGACCCAGAATGAGTAACGAAAAAAAAAATACTTTGTGGCTTCATACACACCATGGAGGTAAGTTGTATGGTGTCAACACACAGGCCATGTACTATGACCCGTACTCATTATCTCAAAGGGGTTGAAACCATCACTTGCCAAGCCTAGGTGCACATTACGAGGTTCTAAACCAAAACCATCAATCGCATCTAACGCTTTCCAACAAGGGGAATCAGCTGGGTGCCTTAGAATGCCATTCTTGGCGTTCATCACTATGCCACACATGGTTGCAGATGATTTACTGCAAGTGTATAATCTTTGCAGTCTTGGAATCAATGAAAATGCCGAAGAATTTTCTTTGCAACCTTAATCTTCTTGTTATGACAACTTCTTTCAGTTCCTTTCATCCATCTACATTCTCCACATTAGGACAATGACCATAATACTCATACTCTTTCCGGTACAAAATACAATCATTAGAACATGCATCAATTCTGTGATAGTCATATCCCACTTTACCAATGATTTTTTTCAATTCATAGAAAGTAGCTGTCAACACATCACCTTCTGGAAGAACCTCTTTCAATAGCTTCAGAAGCATGTCAAAAGATTTGTTGCTCATTTTGCCTCTGCATTTTATGTTGAACAATCTGACTATAAATGACAGCTTGTTGAATGTCTTGCAACTAGGGTACAAAGGCCGTTCAACATCTACCAACAACTGTTGAAATTCACCATACTCTCCTTTACTATCATCCATTGACTTCACTTCTGCATGTTTCGAATTTTCCTCACCAATAACATCCTCCAACATCAAATGTAGACCAACATTTTTTGGAAGTGTTGTGCGGGTAAAATCCGTAGACATGTGCCTGGAAGAAGAACTACTCCCATGGAACTTCCAAAATTGTTTGTCTTTAATGACTCCATATTGAAACAAATGTTGTCTTACTATTTCCTTTTCATGTATGAAGAGGCATACACACTTCAAACAAGGACACTTAATCTCTGTTGATGGAGTCAATTAAGCATAAGCAACTTGAATGAATCCGTCAACTCCATCCATATATTCCTTGTATTCTTCAATTTATCCATCCAACTCCAATCCATAACGTCACACTATAAAAAAAAAATCATTTACATTATATTTATCATATTATAAATGTTGCAAGATGTCCATGAATTGTCTATTGACATGACAAGGTAATCAGACATTTTAATTTCATGGATTTCAAAACCACACAATATTTTATGACGTACCAAACAATCGGTAAGAGGAAACAACAGCAATTGGTACATGCATGTGTAAACCACCAGAAAAACCTCCTAAACCTCCTAAAGGGAAACTTACATTGATTTAAAGCCATCCCAATCCCTCTGCCTTAAAATTATATGATTCACAATCTTACTCTAATCTGCAGGGATCGGCGAAAATCCTAGGACAAACTAGATAAAGAAGAATAAAATGGAAGAGGGGAAAAAGAAAAAATTGTTCCAGATAGATGGGAAAATAAAAGATGAGAAAGATGAAACAATCATTCCTCCATGAAGGTCTTTGGAATTGAATTCATGATGATCAACCCCAATGACAACACACTCCCTTTTAGACATTAAACCAGAGAGATCCAATCTAACACTAAACTTATTATGTTAATCACCCATTAGCATTACCTAGCCAGGAAGTTAACAATGTCAAATTATACTTTAGCCTAACAACAAGGAAATGAAAATGGAAAATGCACATATCAGAGTGTTCTCCATTATCTTAAGGGAACTAAAGGTGTCAAGGCACAAGGAACTACTCCATCAATATCAAATAGAGCATGACAAGATCATGGTGCCTCTGCAAAAAAAATATAAAATCATATATGGACTACATTAGTCCCATCCATGCCAGATACAAGACATTGGTGGGTGAAGCAGCTGGGCTATGAAGAATCATGTGAAACCATATAAAACTAGAACTATGAAATCCAATTTCCAAGTGCAGAAGGAAAACTGACATGAATATGGTGAAAACTGGCACGTGAGAAAGTTTTGCTTGTACAAGAACAAGGAGGTTGTGTGAAATATGCAAGTCTAGAGGAGGAGATGCACCCATGCTAAACAACACAGCGTTTATGCATACAACATAAGAGTGAGAATGCCACTATGAGGAAAATTTTTTTGCAGCATTTATCTCCAACCAAGAGCTAAATAATGTCAGAAGGTGTGCTACAAACTTTACATATATCAAGGCCTGGTAATTAAACAGTAGACCACACTAGAAACTAGGAACAAGTGGTTGTATTCCAAATCCAATTGCGATGCCACTTGTGTCATTCCTTAGAGAAACAGTGTCTCCAAAGAAAAAGCTGAAACAACCAGACAGCAGGAACTGAAGTGACAATAACAAGAAGAAACCTGTTGCCTAGAAAAGTGATTTTTTTTGCTATTAGAAAGCCAACCCAGTAAAAAAAAAAACTCATCTCTCAGATGACTTACCAGCTGCCCAAGCACCTGAAACCAGAACAAGCCCATAAAAACCGACAGTAGGCAATAGAACAGTAACCAGCTACACAACTAGCTCATAGCCGCTCACCTACTGTGTGTCGGACGGAAATGACAAAGCAAATGTTGGTGGTGTCCTCTCGCTCCCCCAGCAGTCTCTGGAGCTGCTCCTATGGCCTCCTCTTATGTCTACTCCAACATAGCCCAGTGCTACATTTAGAATGGGACATCAACAGAAGAAGAAGTAGTGAAGGAGGCAGCTGGTGTAGAGAAAGAGAGAGAGAGAGAGTAGAGAAGAAGAAAAGACATGTGGTCCATCTCCGCGACGATGCGACTGACATTGATCAAACAGTGGCATAGCAAGCGAACGAGAGAGAGAATGATTCAAAGGAAGCAATGGATAAGGGTTTTGCAACAGAGCAGGGCGGTGGGAAAGGTTGGTGCCACGCATAGAAGCAAAGAAATCGGACAAGAGTACTCAACTTCGGTGTGATGAACTCACATTCGGCGATCAATCGGCCCTCAACTCCGCAAAAAGCATACCACGGCGGCACAGCCTCTGCGAGAACGGGAGGCAGGGGACCGCACTGCTGAAGAGGCCAATCGCCCGCTCCGAAGTAGAGGAGGAAGAAGGCGATGGGATCGGCAAGAGACGCCCGGCAGCGTGGAGGACACACGGAGGAATAGGGGAAGTAGGAGGGGGTGGCCTGAGTGTCCTTCCCCTGCCGTCACCGGAAGTTCGCTGCCTTCCTCTTGCTACCGTTGCTTGGCCTAAACCATCAGGCACGGACAGTTGCTTGCCCTAAACCACCGACGACGCCGCCTCTACTACCGCCATCTGCTGCAAGTTCTGCCGCGAGTCTTCTCCAGTGTGGAGGCCGTCACCCGAGTCTTCTCGAGTGTGGACGACGTCACCGAGAGTCTTCTCCAGTGTCTGTCGATGATGCCACTACTTGCTTCCCCTTTTGCCGTTGCAATGGGAAGGAGGAGAGTGAAGGCAAGGGGAAGGAGGGAGTTTTTTTTCCCCTTCAATCGGGGCGTGGGAGGCCAAAGAATGGGTGCTCAATGTTAAAAATAATATTTTATTATATATTTACTGTATCACAACTCCGTAGGTACATGATAATGTTATATGCTTACGATATTACGCCATAGGTATAGACATATCTTAAAAGTTTAAGAACAAAGTTTGTCTGATATACTTACGACACGTTTAGTCCGTAAGTAAAGATATGACAATCCATACGAATAGCTTACGAATATATTGAACCGTAAGCAACTTTGACTTTGTAGGCAGGCTAGGATTTCTTGTAGTGGGATAAACTTGAATTAATGTATGAAGGAACATCTCAAGTTAGGGAAACCAAGCAAACATACTTGTTCTGAACATGAATTGTTTATGATGAAATCTGAGATCAATTTCAGAAATATTGCCAGGTTATGACAATCGTCAATGGACTGAAGGCACTAGGTGTCACGCCTCGATGTGGAATATCGAACGTGAGGCAGTTGCAAGTAAGCGAGTATAGAGCAGAGAATAGACAACAAACCCTTGGACAATTAATAATATGAAATCAAATAACTTTCATTGATAATTCAACTAATGTCTATTACATCAACTAACTCAGAACCATAACATAGGCCCAATTGACTCTAATACATAAGATGGAAATAAAAGACTACTAAGACAATCTCGGATAACTTGGTGACGTCATGGCACTTGTGGATCACTCCTGGTCCTCCAATCCTCGTGAGTGTATTCATTCTCCTCAGCCTCACCTGAGACAAAATGACAAATAACGTAGGGTGAGCGACAACGCCCAGTAGGATTATATCTCATGGTGCGGGCAACTTTACATGATTAATGTATTAAAAGTAGAGTTACTATATGATAAAGCAAGAGAGATTCAAGTAATGTAAGAGATAGCATGATAGCACGTGATTGAAATAGTACAAGTTTCCAAATATAGCACAGAGCAGGATGGCCACAGCACAAATAGCACAAAGTGTAAAATAGCACAACGAATATAGTATAGCCCTTTGATTATCATTTAGATAGTCGAGATAGATACCACTTCAGTGTAATGCCAACACTCTGGTCATTTAACTCTCTCTGTGGCAAATGGCACTTTTGGGCGCACCTCCCAGGACTTGACCAAGCCCTTTATATATTGCCAGGTATTAGTTATATTGTTTATCTTTAGACAATTAGTCAAATGGCCAATAGAGAGTACCAAGAAATGGATGACAATACTAGATGAATAGATGAGATAGTAGAGAGAGTGTGAATAGATGAGCGAGTAGAGTGTAGATGAGAACTATGGGTCATTTCACATAAAACGTCGAATTAAACGGACGATAGTAACAGTTGTACAACACGCACAATTGGTGTTGACAGTTAGGTGGAAGTCACTACCCTTCCACTGGCCATGTTATGAACAAGTCCAGAGGTCTGGCGTGATATAAATGAGGGAGAACTTCTAAAGCCGTTTGGATCATATCGATCCTTAAGGGTGTTATGAGCGTTAGGGTACAACCAGCTCGGTCTCCATGAGGGAATCCACAGAGTACAGAGTCTTACAG
This sequence comes from Colocasia esculenta, assembly GCA_014218235.1. Lineage (NCBI taxonomy): Eukaryota > Viridiplantae > Streptophyta > Magnoliopsida > Alismatales > Araceae > Colocasia > Colocasia esculenta. Next base: position 55,327,577 of record CM024758.1, read on the forward strand.
AGGTCTTAACAAAAGGTCCTTGTCTACTAGAACGGAATGTCTGATAGAGAGGTTCCAACTTGTCAGAGAGTAGTGTGTAGAGGAAACAAGTTGCTCGACGTTCTAGAGGAATTCTAGAACAGTGGAGTGGCGATCTCGGTGTTCCAAAACCATGAAATAAATGAAGACAATGTTATTATTAAAATGGACGATTTATGTACAATTACTTAAGTAAATTACCAGATAATTTATTTCATGTATTTTCCGTATCATTTTATGGCAAGGGTGAATATATGGTGTATGTGCATGAAATTATGAACATTGAATGATCGTGCATATTACAGTTTTAAATTAACGAATTATGGGAAATAAATCAAATTTTTATAACATGTTGGTTTACTGTTCATTACACAACTTTACACAACATAAACATGCTTAAATGGTCCAAATGATCATTTAAATAGAGTAAAATTTGGGTGCTGGAATAATGTAGCTAAATCACGTCGGGGATCCTGGCCGCGATTTGAAGGCAAGCAAAAATGCGTCGGCAGAGACCGTCGCATTATTGAAACCCTAAACAATCAAACGATGCGCTTTCCCAAAGGTGAGAAAACATAGAGAAATGCGTCGACCTATGCGGTCGCGTTTCAACGGACGTCTGATAGGTCAGACGACACACAGTTTAAGGTGCTGGACACGCCAAAATGCATCGGCATCAACGAACGCATTCGGGTAATCGTGGTGACAGAAGCCGACGTGATACCAGCCACCTGAATCGCGTCTTCTGGACTAGACGCGATTCAACGTTCAAACCAAAACGCAAAAAAAAAACGCAGGAACATGTACCGAAACTCATGCAATGCTTATATCTCTTAAACTAGAGCACATGGAACAAAGTGATGAACATGGTACTTGTAGAGACATCAAGATGAAGAGATCTATGCCTTTGGACCGAATCAATTTGGTCTCGTAAGGTGTGCAAACAGGCATGAACAAGAAACGAGACAGATATATGCAATGATGGGAAAACACTTATAACTCAACGATTACATGATGGAATTTGGGCAAAACACTTGTAAGCGAAAGTGGACAAGATGCTCTACAAGATAGGATGATTTAGATTCTTCTTTGGCCCGAGAATACCTACCCTTGTGAACCATAAACACCAGATCGATGTGCAGGATGCAGCAGAGCACGGTTTGCGGAAAAGCTTAGGTTTCAAACCGTCCTCCTTTGCTCCTGACGCCCTAGCTCCGCCTCCCATGACCCCAGCAAGTATGTGAACCTTCCCTTTTAGTTTTAGGACGAGTTCTTATATGTTTACGGTGTATTTCATATCCTAATGGAACTAGGAAAGGGGCATGCGAATTCCAACTCTTCCCTTCCTTGTTTTGGTGATCTCCCCTCTCATTTGGAGTTGGAAAACCATCTAGAAGGTTGCTGCCATGGTGGGTGGCGTTTTGGCTTGCCATTCATGGTCAATTGCCATGGTTTCAATCCCTCTTTTACCTTTTCTATTTTCCCCATAATTAGGGTTATGAATTTTGGAGTATTTGTTCTTGTTCCATAATCCATACTCCAATTTGGCCCATTAGCCTTTGCATGAGCTAATTAAATCAAGCTCATACCTTTTTAATATTTATTGGATTTTATTTAATCCATTTATCTTATTATTTCTATTTATTTAAGTATTTAAAATATCAGGTTGCTACACTAGGTAAAGAGTACACTGATGTTGATCTGGTAAGAAAAATCTTGCGCTCTCTATCATTTATCTGGCACACAAAGGCTACAGTTATTGAAGATTCTAAGGATTTATCTAAATTTTCTTTGGATGAACTCATATGGTCTTTAATGACTTATGAAATAAATCTGAAAAGAACTGAAGAACATATGCTTAAAGCTAAACCGTAGCACTTAAGGCTTCATCAAGTAACAAAGAGAAAAGTCAAGAAAAATCGAGTTCTTAAGAGTCTGAGTCTGATGAGGATGAATTTGCCCTCATGACTAGGCAATTCAAAAAAAATTTCAAATCAAGAAGAGGAAAATTCAATGGAAAAAATATATTCTTCTAGTAAAAAGAATAATTCTTCAAACTTTAATGCTGCCAGAAATTAAAAAGCTGATGAAGGTGTTATTTGGTACAGGTGCAACAAGGCAGGACACATGAAGGGTGAGTGTCCTGAGGTCAAGAAGGACAAATACAAGAATAACAACAAAATGAAGAAACCAAAAGCCATGATAGCAACTTGGTCGGATGAAGACTAAAGTGAGGATGAAGAAGAGAACTCCTCAAGCTCAGAAAATGAGGAGTTATGCTTTATGGTAAACAGCAGTGATGGAAAGGTAAGCTCTTCTTTCGAACAATACACTGTTGAGGATTGGGAAGATGGATATGCTGCTTTGGTAGAAAAATATTAAGAAATACGAAAAGAAAATAAACATCTGAAAAAGAAAATTGAAGATACTTCTTGAAATAGAAGAATATCTGAACTTGAAAATGAAATATCTGAACTTAATGAAGAAAAGGAAGAACTTCTGAATGAAATGGATGAATTCAAAATTGCATCTCAAAAGGCTAACAGTGAACTGGTAAATCTTTATGAGAAAATGAAATTGCAACAAACAGAAAAGCAACAAGCTGTTGATGAAATGCAGAAACTTAAGAAGTTGCTGGCTGAAAAAGAACAAGTGATAAAAAATTTCATAAATGGAAAAGAAAACCTTGATGCATTGTTAGCACTAAGAATGAATGCTGAAAAACATGGACTAGGATTCACCAAAAAAAAATCAGTGAAAAATAAACCTGTTGAAAAGAAAGAAAAACCATCAAAAATTTCTTGATAAAATTTCTCAAAAATACTAGTCGAGAAAATAAAAATAAACAAGTGTCAAAGAAAACAACTGAAACAATCAAAAACCAAAATGAAACGATAATGTCTAAACAGAATAAACAAAACAGGTCGACACATCTTGTAGATGGGTCGGCACATGTTAACCATAAGGCCAACCCTGTGGTCATTGAGTCGACTCTACCTCAACATAGGTCGACTCTGCCTCAATATAGGTCGACACTACCTCAACATAGGTCGACCTATCCACTTCTGAACAACAACATGATAATTCACAAAACTTCAAATAGAAATTTAAAAAATTATAAAAACACAAAAATACACTTTCATGATGATTATTGGAGATCCAGAACTTCATATCAATCCAATTCGATCAATTTTTGGAATCAATGGTATCATAATTCTCATTAGTACCATTCACAACCTTTCTATCCAAAGTTTCCAAGATATCAACAGAATTCTTTGTCTAGATTTCCATACATGAACAATCATTTCAAAATCCATAATTTCCTTGTTTATGAAAGGAAAAACACTGGTGTTTTCCTTCCAAATTAGAATGTTAAAATACCAAAAAGGGAAATCATTTATGAAACAAAACAAAAAGCCAAAAACAACTCAAAGATGGATCAGAAAAGACTTATTATTTTTGCTCAAACAAATTGATGGTCCCAATAATGTTTGGGTACCAAAATCTTTTCTTCTTTGATCTGATTTGTGAAGGATGGTCGTGCACCCAGCTCTAATGTGTGGTTTCTTGACAGTAGGTGCTCACGACACATGACTAGAGACAGAACAAGTTCTCATTGCTGATTGAAAAGGAAGGAGGATCTGTTACATTCGGAGGTAAAAACAAAGGGAAAATAATTGGATCTGGAAATGTTGGTAAATCCTCCTCAAACTCAATTGAAAATGTTCTGTTAGTTGATGGTTTGAATTACAATCTTTTGAGCATTAGCCAATTGTGTGACAAGGGACACAAAGTTGTTTTTGAATCAAACTTTTGCAAAATACTTGATTCTTCATCTGAAAAAATAAAATTCTTTGGAAAAAGAGAAAACAATGTCTACATGATCAATCTTGATAAAAACTTTGTTGAAAACATCTGTTGGTTGCAAATAAAACTGAAATGCATGGACATGGCACAAGAGACTTGGTCATGCAAGTATCAACACAATAAATAAACTCCTAAGGCTAAATCTAGTTAAAGGACTTCCTGAATCTTTTCCAAATATTGAAAATCAACTTTGTGGGATATATGCTCAAGGAAAACAAACCGGAAAATCTTTTAAAATTTTCAATGATATACTCACTTCTAAGCCACTAGAATTACTTCATATGGACCTTTTTGGGCCAACTAGAATTCTCAGTCTTAGTGGAAAAAATATGGATTTGTCATCATTGATGATTTTACTAGATACATTTAGGTCATCTTTCTATCCCACAAAAGTGACACTTGTCTAGAATTCAAGAAATTTTGAACCACTGCCTTAATGGGTTTTTCACATAAAATCAAATCCATTTTGACTGATCATGGGTGACAATTTTAGAACAAAGCTTTTTATAATTTCTGTGCTAAACTGAACATTTTCCACAGATTCTTTTCTCCAAGAACTCCAGAATAAAATGGAGTTGTGGAAAGGAAGAATAGAACTCTAGTGGAAATGGGTATATCCATGCTCCTGGAAAGTAAATTGCCCAAATCCTTCTGGGCTGAAGTTGTGAATACAACAAATCACATCTTGAATAGAGCATTGGTCAGACCAAAAATTAGAAAAACCCCTATGAACTTTTGAAAAACAAAAAGCCAACTTTGTCTTGCTTTAAAGCTTTTGGTCGCAAGTGTAACGACCCTCCTTATACCGGTACGGTTACACCAACCCACGTCGGTATAGAGAGCGTTTCTACAGTAAGACATTGACCCAACATATACTCTAAGTTGAGATGTACACAAATATAGATGTAGAACAACGGAAATAAAACAACAATATTATTCCATCATCCACATTTTATCCACAGTCCATATAGTACAAGAAAGAAACTAAAGTCAACATAATTGAATTTCTAAGTCAAATTACATTGTCCACATTTGAATTACATAATACCCTTGATTACATACTTATGAAATGAAAGTACAACAATAAAATATTCACAAGAGATGCTACTCCTCTCGCTCGGAGTCGCTCCTAACAGTCTCCTCCAACGAAGAGGAATCACCTGCCACACCTATACACTGAAGCAAGAGTTAGTCTAATAGACTCATCAAGCAATCCACGCACATTATACATACACACATCATATGCACCTTTTACTTTCTAATAAAACAATTAACACATGTAACATGGTTTAAACCTTTTAAATTCTATGCATGAAATTCCTATAACATTAAAGGACATGATACATGCCTTATGTTTCTTTTCACATTAGGTATAAAACCTATCACATGCTCTCCACACAATTCTTTAACATGCTTAATCAACTTAAAACTCATTCCATTCATGCTACAATATATATATGCAACTTAAGTATGAAATAACACATGATGTAAGCATTGCTCCTAGCATGGATTCTATTTATATTCTCATACATTTAACACAATTATAAACATAGTTAGCTTGCTGTTTTGACATGGATTTATTATACTCATTTAATGTTTCACTAATTCACATGCTATCACATGGTTTTCACACATTCACATATTCATTTGCACATTACACAATTTCACATTCACTTATATACAATCACATTATTCACATTAAATGTCGTGACACATAGTCCAAACCACCTCTAGAAGGACACACAATCACATTCACAGACCTATCACCTAGGCAAAATAGTGATAGATCTTAGCTAACTGCGCAGAACCGGGAGATGAACTCTCCACCCTAAGCAGTGGTACTTGTCCACCTCCATGATTTCATCCTAATTGCCCATAGGATTTCACACACTATGAACCTTCCGTAGGGACTTTACTACGGTACGGTTCCACAGCCCTCTAAGGTAGCAGTGTCACACATGGCACAGTTTATACCTTTTTCATATTGTTCACATACATTTATTTATAGTATTGCATTCATTCGTACATGATTTCATAGTTTAGTTTATCTAATAACATGCTACTATTTACAATGTAAAACAGGTCATAAACTAACCCTAATCATGCTGCAATTCACTAAATTATGAACAATTATAGTAAGCATGCTCCACATTGTCCTTTTTCTATGTTAAATCCGAATCAGCTTGAAATTTTTACTACAGACTGCTTACAGTTAATCATCATACATACCATTTTTCATATTTTTCGGAAACATACAAAATTTATGAAAATTAGAACAATTATTCTGCATAATTATCAAGAACTCAATTAAGTATGATTCACAGTGTTACAGATGTATTTAACAGTTCTAAAACATGTGTCTAATAGTCATGATATCACATAAAATTTCTAGTATTTTAACATTTACATTTTATTTAAAATTAAAACAAACAATTTATGCTCACTGTTCTATTTTCCAGAAATTTTTAATATTCACATAACAAATAGAGATTCGCCCAAATTTCCTGACATGACCATATATATATATACACACACACATATATATATATATATATATATATATATATATATATATATTATATATATATATATATATACATCTCACAGAAATTTCATGATATCCTAATAAACATGGATCCACATAAATAGTAATTAATAGGACTAAAACATACTCAACAATTCCTTTCAGGGATTTTAATAAATAGTGCAATGAACGAAAATTCATCATAATCACACAATATGATCCACTGGAGATAGTTGACAATATAGCATTTTTACAGTATATCCTCATATTTGGAAATCCGGAAAATAAATTACAAAGGTCAGACATTCACACTGTCACCACCTGAAGAACTCAGCGGCACACAGGTGGCCGCCAACCAAGTTAACGGCAGCAAAGGTTGCCGCCAAGCTCTAATCTTAACAGCAGCAAATGATGTCATTAAGTTCCTGTCTGCAGAAATGCAGACAAACTCACAAAAATAAGAGAGAACGGGGGTTCCATGACACAAATAAAATTTGTAAAAATACTTAGGACCTACTAGACGTATGCATAGATAATGGTCAAGGGTTACTTGCCTCAAAATAAATCGCTAAAAAGAGTTATTTTGCGATGAATCGCTCCTCGGCCAGTGCCAAGAAGCCTTCAAATCCTTCCCCGAACCCGTTTTGTGTTGAAGCAGATAGTACACCGTCGTCAGGGAAACCTTCCTCTATGACCAGACATCCTCCCAATCGTGGTAGAACGCCGGATGAAGCCTCCAATCACCGGATCAAGGAGTTCAAAGTCTCACATTCGCATAAGGTTTTAGGGTTTTGCCTAAAGAGAAAAAAGTCTCAATCCGGCCACAACGGAGGTGTTTTTATACAACCTCACGGTCTTGGGTATGCGTAGTGGGATGGATGACCGTTGGGGGATGGTTTCCTAAACAAGGGCCGAGAAAACCGCGGACGTTTTTGGATCTGAAGTGCAACAGATCTGGGGAAGTAGACATCCAGATCCTTGGCCGCCTGCTTGGGGTAGCGTCCATCGATGTGGACGCTGACCTCCCGTTAACGTCAACTCATGTTGATGAGTTTTCAGCCAAACACAGAATTGTAGTAATTCTACTTACAATAGATATATACATGAAGTGTACCATACATATAACTTATTATTAAATACAAACATCATGTATGTGATATACATATATATATACATATATACACAAGTATAAATACTAAACATCATGTATGTAATATACATGTATAAATATAAATACTTATACATATATACACAAGTACTCAATTATATACATAAGATATATATATATATATATATATATACATCACATGACAAGAATCTAACCAAAATAGGCCAAAATTCGAGGACCTTACACCCTCTCACCCTTAAAGAAACTTCGTCCTCGAAGTTAGACCGACACTACTCAAATAATTTGGGATACTTCTTCTTCATAGCATCCTCATGCTCCCAAGTAACCTCCTCTCATGAGAAGTTGCGCCATAGAACTTTCACCGACGCAATGCTCTTGTTCTAAAGATGATGTACTTTCCAGTCAAGAATAGCTACTAGTTGCTCAACATCAGATAGATCTGGCTAGATGTCCACTGGCTCGTGACTAATAACATGAGATGGATCTCGGACATATCTCCCGAGCATGGATACGTGGAATACATGATGAACACTAGCTAAAGCTGGGGGTAAAGCTAGCTCATATGCCACGTTGCCCAATCGTTTGAGAATCTCATACGGGCCAATGAATCAAGGACTTAGCTTACTATGCCTGCCAACTCTAACTACACCTCGAGTAGGTGAAATCTTCAAATAGACATGCTCACCCACCTCAAACTCGAAATCCTTCCTTCTATTGTCGGCGTAGCTCTTCTGCCTATCCTGCACCGCAAGAAGCCTCTGTCTGATAAGCTGGATCTTATCCGAAGTCTCCTGAACTAACTCCGGACCGATCAACTGCCTATCACCAGTCTCCTCCCAACACAATTGAGATCTACAAGGCCTACCATACAACACCTTAAATGGAGCCATACCAATACTCACATGAAAACGTTGTTGTATGCGAACTCCACAAGTGGTAAATGACGCTCCCAATCATCCTTCCAATCCAGCACACACGCTCTCAACATATCCTCGAGCTGGATGGACTCTCGGACTGTCCATCTGTCTAGAGATGGAACACCGAACTAAGCTTCAGCTCAGAAACTAATGCATCCTGAAGACCCTTCCACAACCTCGAATAAATCTAGATCTCGATCCAAAATGATCGACTTCGACACACCATGCAATCTAATAATGCTACTAACATACAATCTAGCTAAGCTCTCAACCGACTGTTTCTTCTTCATAGGTAAGAAATGCGCAGTCTTTGAGAATCTATCTACCACTACCCAAACCGAGTCAGTCCTCCTTGATCTGGGCAAACACGTTACAAAATCCATAGTGACAGCCTCCCACTTCCATACTGGGATTCCATCTTTTTCATACGACCAGATGGTCGTTGTCGCTCAGCCTTTCATTGCTGGCATACTAAACACATAGAACAACTCCTACACATCCTTCTTCATGCCAGACCACCAAAATGATCTCTTAAATCTTGGTACATCTTAGTGTTACCCGGATGAATAGAGAATCCAGACCTATGAGACTCTGCTAATACATGATCATGGACATCCACTATATCGGGAACATAGACTCGATGATGATACCTAGTCGCTCCATCCTCATCAGAAGCAATGCCTGCCTTGCCCACTAACTCTTGGAGTCTAGGGTCAGCCTTTTGCTACTCGATCACTTCATCCAAGACAGTAGATCGGATGGAAAACTAAGCCACGAAAGCATGACATAATGGCTTCTAACTCAGTCACCACACAAGCAACAGCTCCAACATCTTCCAATCTGCTGGAGTGACGATCTCTTCCTGCTAAGAGCATCCTCTATGACATTCGCCTTTCCAGGATGATACTGAAGGTCGAAGTCATAGTCTTTGAGCATCTCAATCCATCTTGTCTGCCTCAGGTTTAATTCTTTTTGGGAGAAAAGATACCTCAAGCTCTTGTGGTCAGTGAACACCTCAAATCTGACACCATAAAGATAGTGCCTCCAGATCTTTAGTGCATGAACCACTGCTGCAAGCTCTAAGTCATGAGTCGAATAGTTACGCTCATGCTCCTTCAATGACGAGAAGCATACGCAACTACCCTTCCTTGCTACATCAATACACAGCCTAAACCAATCCGAGATGCATCCGTATAAATGGCAAAGCCTCATCACCTCTAGGCAATACCAATACCGGTGCAGATGTGAGCTTAGCCTTCAATAATGAAAGCTACTCTCACACTCCTCGGACCATACAAACTTCACACCTTTCCTGGTTATCTTAGTCAATGCACGCGATGGATGCAAAGCTCAATAAATCGCCGATAATAACCACTAAACCAAGGAAACTACGAATCTCCGATGGGTCTTGGGAATCTCCCAATCTAATACAGCTGAACCTTGTTGTGGATTGACTGCTACTCCATCATCGAAGATTACATACCCAAGGAAATGAACCTCGCGCATCCAAAAATCGCACTAGCTGAATTTTGCATTTAGCTTGTGCTCTCAAAGAACTTCTAACACTACCCTCAAATGTTGACGGTGTGTGGCCTCATCTGGAGATAGACCAGCACATCGTTGATAAACACTACAACAAAATAATCTAAATAAGGCCTAAACAACTGGTTCATGAGATCCATAAACGCTACAGGGGCGTGGTTAGACCAAAAGGAAGAACTAAGAACTCATAATGTCCATAACGATCCAAAAGGCCGTCTTGGACACATTCCTCATCCAATCCTCAATGATGATAGTCAGACTGCAAATCAATCTAGGAAAGATCGATGCATTTTGCAACTGGTCAAATAGATCATCGATCCGCAGTAAGGGATACCTGTTCTTCACAGTCACTTGGTTTAGCTTCTATAATCAATACTAACCAAAGTGACCCATCATTCTTCTTTACGAATAAGATAGGTGCGCCCCAAGGAGAAACACTAGGGCAAATAAATCCCTTATCTAGTAAATCTTGCAACAGCTTCCTTAGCTCTGCTAATTCCGTAGGTGCCATCCGATATGGAGCCTTGAGATAGGAGAGGTGCCCGAAAGCAAATAGGGTAAACTCTATCTCTCTAACTGGTGGCAATCCAGACAAATCATTAGAGAATACGTCTGGAAACTCCTGCACTACATCAATCTCCTCAAGGGTAGGTGACTGATCAGCTTTTGGTACTAATACCACGATGGCAAGAAAAGCGTCACAACCCTTGCTAACCTTCTCATCACCATCATGGCGGAGATAACAAACTTTCCGCAAGGTTCCTGGCAATGGATGTGAAAACTCATCCTCACCAGGAATACGGAAAACAATCTTCTTCCTACGACAATCCGCTAATGCATAGTGCTCCTCTAGCCAATCCAGACCAGAAATTGCATCATAGTCCTTCATCTTTAGCAAGAAGAAACACCCCGCTAGGACTCTATCCTCAATGCACACAGGTAAAGACGGAATGCACTTCCTAGTCCATACCATTCCCGCAGGTGTGCGCACAGATAAGGGAACCTCTAACTCCTCAAACTCTAATCCTGACTCTAAAGCTAACTGCCTAGAAAACCGCTCAGAAATGAACGAGTGAGTAGCACCCGTATCAAATAAAACTCGAGCGTGCAAACCCATGAAAAGAGCCGTACCTTCGGTGACATGCTCTACCTACTCCGCGTCCTCTCTCGCAAGGCAAACACTCGAGCTTGGGCTCGAGGCCTTCCTTGTCGTCCTGTAGCTGGCACTGCTGCCGCTGCTGGAGCTGGTGCTGGTCGCTGGACTCCCTGCTGAAGTCTGGGGCAGTCCCGGATTTGGTGCTCGTTGGTCCCACACTTGAGGCAGTTTCCTGCCAACTTCCAGCACTTCGTACCACCATGTGCCCTCCCGCAATGATGACACTCCTTCATGCCACTAGGCCTACTACCAGAGGAACGCTGAGAAGAAGCTACCTGGACTGCCGATGCACGGGACGCTGCTGTTAGTGATATGCCGCCTTCTTTCATCATGCCGCTGGAAAAAAGTTGTTGGCTCTTCTGCGAATCCTTCTCCTCAAGGTATTGCTCCATCTCACTCTCCTGACAGCACGCCGCAATAAGAGCCCATCCAAGTACGATGATTGAAGGCCACAAGCCTCGATCGCAGTGATGGCTTTAGGCCCATCACAAACTTCTTCATCTTCCTGCGCTCATCAGCATGATATGAGGTGCATACTTTGATAGCTCAGCAAACCTGGCCTCATACTTGAGCACAGTCATGGAGACCTGAGTCAAGGTGAGGAACTCCTACTCCATCTTGTCCTGGATATGCTCGGGACGAACTTGGCCCGAAAGAGCCTCACGAACTCGTCCAAGCAACCTCGACAACACCGTCCTCAAATCTGGTACGTAGCAACGAGGACCATCACACATTGGCTCTCTCCTGCATCAAATCATTCTCCATAAGCACTTATCTAAACCATCTAACCTTAATTAATTAAATGCTTAAACAATAAACACATACTTGTAGCATATAGGTGGCCAGGCTAACCTTGTCATCCTCAGCACACCTAATCGCCCAGAAGATCTTTTCGATCTCCCTCATCCAGCTCTTCGCAAGCAACGGATCGCTCTCCCTCTTAAAAGACAGTGGAGCCATCCTCTTGAACCGCTCCAGATGAAAGGTCACCATGGTCATGTGCCTGGGGATCTACCGCCTGACCTACTACAACAAACAATACAATTTATCATATAAACACAATAGCATGTACAATCATATATTAAAAGAAAACAGACTACTTCCATCAACACTAACCTGACCTGAGCTGCTAGTTGAGCCTGGAGTGCAGTCTGGGTAAGCGCCTGTATCTGCATGGCCTGCACCAGACCCTGCATAAACATCCATAGTCTACTGGTGGCCAGTGAGGAAGTACAGTAGGTCCTTGTGGAGCTGGGGCCTGCTGCTCATCCCTCTCTTCACGCCTAGGTCATCCTCTTAGCATGGGTACATGCCTGCCACGGAGAAGCCATGTCCTGCAAGACAATTTGATCCATATTAGAAACTAAGTTATTTTAGTCCTAACCATTTTCTTATTTATCTTTCATTCATTATTAATCATTTCTACACAGTGGACAACTTCTATAAAGACTTAGCATATAATGAAGGACGATGGCGTATATTCATGTACAATCTCAACCCCTTTTTCTCTGATACCAATCTCTGTAATGACCCTCCTTATACCAGTATGGTTACACCAACCCAAGTCTGTATAGAGAGCGTTGCTACAGTGGGACATTGACCCAACATATACTCTAAGTTGAGATGTACACAAATATAGATGTAGAACAGCGGAAATAAAACAACAATATTATTCCATCATCCACATTTTATCCACAGTCCATATAGTACAAGAAAGAAACTAAAGTCAACATAATTGAATTTCTATGTCAAATTACATTGTCCACATTTGAATACATAATACCCTTGATTACATACTTATGAAATGAAAGTACAACAACGAAAATCTTCACAAGAGATGCTATCCTCTCGCTCGGAGTCGCTCCTAACAGTCTCCTCCAACGAAGAGGAATCACCTGCCACACCTGTATGCGAAGCAAGAGTGAGTCTAATAGACTCAGTAAGCAATCCAAGCACATTATACATACACACATCATAGCACCTTTTACTTTCTAATAAAAACAATTAACACATGTAACATGGTTTTAACCTTTTAAATCTATGCATGAAATACCTATAAAATTAAAGGACATGATACATGCTTATGTTTCTTTTCCATAGGTATAAAACCTATCACATGCTCTCCCACATTTTCTTTACATGCTTAATCAACTTAAAACTCATTCCATCAGCTACAAGATATATGCAACTTAAGTATGAAATAAACACATGATGTAAGCATTTCTCCTAGCATGGATTCTATTTATATTCTCATAAATTAACACAATTATAAACAGTTTAGCTTGTTGTTTGACATGGATTTAACATACTCATTTAATGATTCACTAATTCACATGCTATCACATGGCTTTCACACATTCACATATTCATTGGCACATTACACAATTTCACATTCATTATATACAATTACAATTCACATTAAATGCCACGACACATAGTCAAAAACCACCTCTAGAAGGACACACAATCACATTCACATACCTATATCTAGGCAAAATATTGATGATCTTAGCTAACTGCGCAGAACCGGGACAAGCACTCTCCACCCTAAGCAGGGGTAATTATCTACCTCCAGATTTCATCCTAATGCCCATAGGATTTCACACACGATGAACCTTCCGTAGGGACTTTACTATGGTATTGTTCCACTGCCCTCTAAGGTAGTAGTGTCACACATGGCATAGTTTATACCTTTTTCAAATTGTTCACATTGTTCACATACATTTGTTTACACTATTGCATTCATTCGTACATGATTTCATAGTTTAGTTATCTAATAACATGCTACTATTTACAATGTAAAACAAGTCATATACTAACCAATCATGCTGCAATTCACTAAATTATGAACAATTATAGTAAGCAAGCTCCACATTGTCCTTTTCTATGTTAATCCGAATCAGCACTTACCGTTATCCAATCAGCTTGAAATTTTACTACAGAATGCTTACAGGTTATCATCATACATACATTTTTCATATTTTTGGAAACATAAAATTTATGAAAATTAGAACAATTATTCTGCATAATATCAAGAACTCAATTAAGTATGATTCACAGTGTTACAGAAGTATTTAATAGTTCTAAAACTTGGTCTAATAGTCATGATCACATAAAATTTCTGGTAATTTAACATGTACCATACATTTATTTAAAATTAAAATAGACAATTTATGTCACTTTTCTATATTCCATAAATTTTAAATATTCACACAGCAAATAGAAATTCGCCCAAATTTCCTGACATGACCATATATATATGTATACATCTCACATAAATTTCCTGATATCCTAATTAAACATGGATCCACAAAAATAGTAATTAATAAGACTAAAACATGCTCAACAATTCATTTCAGGGATTTAATAAATAGTGAAATGAACGAAAATTCATCATAATCACACAGTATGATCCACTAGAGATAGTTGACAATATTCATTTTAACAGTATATCCTCATATTTGGAAATTGGAAAATAATTACAAAGGTCAGACATGCACACTGTCACCACCTGAAGAACTGAGCGGCACACAGGTGGCCGCCAACCAAGTAACAGCAGCAAAGGTTGCCGCAAGCTCTCATCTTAACGGCAGCAAATAATGCCGTTAAGTTCCTGTCTACAGAAATGCAGACAAAACTCACAAAAATAAGAGAGAACGGGGGTTCCAGGACACGAATAAAATCCCTAAAAATACCTACGTCCTACTAGACGTATGCATGGATAATGGTCAAGGGTTACTTGCCTCAAAATAAATCGCTAAAGGAGTATTTGCCGATGAAGCTCTCCTCAGCCTGTGCCAAGAAGCCTTCAAATCCTTCCCGAACCAGTTTGTGTTGAAAGCAGATAGTACACCGTCATCAAGGAAAACCTTCCTCTATGACCAAACTTCCTCTCAGTCATGGTAGAACTTCGGAAAGAAGCCTCCAATCGCCGGATCAAAGAGTTCAAAGTCTCACATTCACATAAGGTTTTAGGCTTTTCCCCAAAGAGCAAAAAGACTCAATCCGGCCACAAAGGAGGTGTTTTTATACAACCTCAGGGTCTTGGGTATGCGTAGGTGGGATGGATGACCGTTGGGGGACAGTTTCCTAAACAAGGGCCGAGAAAATCGCAGACGTTTCTAGATCTGAAGTGCAACAGATCTGGGGAAGTAGACGTCCAAATCCTTGGCTGCCTGCCTGGGTTAGCATCCATCGATGTGGATTGACCTCCCCTTAACATCAACTCATGTTAACGTCAAAAGGGTTTTCGGCAAGACATAGAATTGTAGTAATTATGCTTACACTAGGTATATACATGCAATGTACCATACATATCTTATTATTAATACAATATCATGTATGTGATATAATATATATAAAACATATATACATGTACAAATAAACACTATACCTAACACAAGTACTCAATTATATACATAAGATATGTATATATATATACATCACAAGACAGCAATCTAACCAAACTAGGCCAAATTCGAGGACCTTACAGCAAGTGCTTTGTAAATAATAACAATAAAGAAAATCTGATAAATTTGATCCCAAAAGCCTTGAAGCCATTTTCCTGGTGATTTAAAAATTTCTAGAGCTTATAGAGTGTACATTCTCAAGAATAAAACTGTAGAAGAATCTCCACATATAGTTTTAATGAAAACTCATTCAAACTAATGACTCTACCCTTGCAGGGTTCCTCAAAATAATGAAGAAGATGAATTCATTGTCGAATCTTCACCAACTATTGAAGAGAATGGAGATCCATTTGAAAATCTGGACAATCAATCACCTACCACAAGCGGATTAGGTAATATTGTTCTAGAAGCAATGAACCCCAAGAGGTAATTCTTGCAAATAGATTTTTAAGAGAGCATCCAATTGAGAATGTAGTTTAATGTGCATGATAATGTTAGAACTAGATCATCTTTTCTGATTGCAATAAATGAAGACCCACTGGCACTAATTCCCAAATGAACCTAGGTTCATTGATGAAGCTTAACTAGTGAGGATTGGATCAATGCAATGCATGATGAACTTCATCAATTTGATAGAAATCAAGTGTGGGAATTAGTACATAGACCTAGTGATCATTATGTGATTGGCACTATATGGATATTGAGAAATAAATTGAATGAAAATGGATAGGGCTGTTAGGAATAAAGCTAGACTAGTTGCCAAGGGGTACAATCAAGAGTTTGGTATGGACTTTGAAGAAAATATGCCCCTGTAGCTAAACTAGAAGCTGTGAGAACATTTCTTGCTTTTGCATCATCCTTGAAATTTAAGTATATCAAATGGATGTAAAAAGTGATTTCTTGAATGGCTACATCAAATAAAATGTTTTTGTAGAACAACCTCCCGGATTTGAAAATAAAAAAAAATCCTCATCATGTTTTCAAACTTAATAAGGCTCTTTATGGTCTTAAGTAAGCTCCTAGTAGTTGGTATGACTGCCTGAGCTCATTTTTACTGAATAAAGGATACACAAGAGGTAGTGTAGACCAAACATTGTTTACTAGAATTGTCAATAATCAAATCATTGTTGTACAAATCTATGTTGATGACATAATTTTTGGGTCGACAAATAAAGCTCTGTGCACTGAATTTGCTGATCATATGAAAACTGAATTTGAAATGAGTTTGATGGGTGACTTACAGTTCTTTTTGGATTGCAAGTACATCAAACTAGTGAAGGATTTTTATAAGTCAAAGAAATATATGAAAAAACTTTGAAAATATTTGACTTTCAGCACCTCAAGCACTCAAGCACACCAATGGCAATAAATTTAAGATTAGAGGAAGATTCTTTGGTAGGTCAGTAGATCTAAAGACTTACAGGGGTATAATTGGCTCTCTACTTTACCTCACAACCTCTAGACCTGACATTCAATTTAGTGTGTGCATGCGTGCTAGGTTTCAAGCCAATCCTAAGGAAAATCATAGGTTATTAGTTGTCAAAAGAATTTTTAAATATCTTGTTGGAACATATGAACTTGGAATATGGTATCCTGCCGGTTGCAAGTTAGACTTAATTGTTTATTGTAATGCTAATTATGCTGGTTGTAAGCTTGATAGAAAAAGTACTAGTGGTTTGCGTTTATATCTAGGTGGATGCATAATTTCTTGGGCTTTTAAAAAGCAACATTCAGTAGCTCTATCCACTGCAGAGGCTGAATATGTTGCGGCTGGTTGTTGTAGCACTCAAGTTCTTTTGGTAAAACATCAGCTCCTAGACTATAATCACAAATTAGATTGTATTCCTATTTTGTGTGATAACACTTGTAAAGCCCTCGAACTTTGTTCTTTATCCGAACTTTGTCATGATATGTTATTTGATTTTGTGTATTCTATAATTATTTATTTACTTATGTGTATATATATATACATGTTTACTTATGTACATATTGTCTTATTTAAGTTGTACATATTGTATTCAATAATATGGTGTATAATGTATGTAGTTATTGTGTGTATGTATGTTTATGATTTTCTGTGTTCTGGTCGAAATGCCAGTTAACGTCAATATCCCTTGACATTGGGCAGGTTGACGGCAACCAGTGGGACGTTGACTCAAAGTCAGCGTCCAGATCGATGGACGTTTATTTCCTGTAAATGGTAATAAAGTGATTGTTTACTTCTCCATTTTTACTACGATTCCTGATCTGGAAACGGCTATGTTTCTTGCATTCTGGATTAGGAAACTATCCTCCAACGATAGGAAACCTAATCAATGCGTACCCCAACCACGTAGCTTTATAAAATCATTAGTCTTGGCCGAGTTAAGTCTTTTCGCCCAAAGGAGAACATAGGGTTTTTGGGTGACAAGAACTGATACTTGTGTAGGATCAAATAGGTGGATAATGGCAAAGTTTGAAGGGGGGGGGTTGAATAGATTGCAGAAGAAACTAAAGCAATTAAAATTACTTCGAATTAAGATATCTATTCAAATGAACCCCACTGAACAGATGCAATATGGGTGATTAGTGTGTGTGAGCAAATCAATTAGTAGTGTGAGCGAAATCCCTATGCATGCATCCAGCGCAATACAAAGTAAAACCACAATTCAAACCACTGCACAGAGGATTTTTAGGTGGTTCAGAAATCATCTCCAGTGACTCCTACGTCCACCCCTCACACAGTGAGGCCACACTACTCAAAACCTTGAGTACAGCACACACTGGAGCATGACGACTCCAAAACACCTTGAGCACGACGACTCAAGAAACAACCGGAGCACGACGACTCCAAACCCTTTGAGTACGGCGACTCAAATAAAATTCAGGAGATAGGCACAACGACCTACTCCATAAACCACTTGTGAGTACGACGACTCACAAGCACCAGAGCACAATGGCTCCAACTCAGAGCACTACAGCTCCAAACAAGAGTACAAAGTACTCAAACCTCTGGATCACAATAGATCCAAGTTCTGCTAGAACAAGCACACTTAGAGAATAGATCCTCTAGTACGATCTATCTCTGTACAAGATAAAATGGTAAAGACAGATAGAATTGGGTGATCTATGTAGAACACATACATAGATCCCCAGGGAAATTGACACTCAAATCCAGCACAGACTCGGCTGGATCTTCTTCTGGATCAGCACTGCTGCAGCCACGAGCTCCTCCTCTTCTTCTCCTTCTTCTTTCCCTTGGCAGCGCTCTACTGCTCCCCTTCTGGATGCAGACTCCCTTTTTCCTTTCTACAGCTGCCACACCCTTTCTTGAGATTTCTAGTCTCTCCTTTCGTGGGATGCCTTTGGAGTACAAGAAACATGGGTATTTATAGCACCATATGTCCATAATGTGCCTTGGGGTGAGTGGGCACAAAATTCTAGGTCAAATCCCTTGATCCTAAGTAGCCATGTGTCCAGAAAAAATTCCCGTTTTTGAGCTTCAGTTGAAGTGTGTCGACACCACAAGGCACTCTGTCAACACCACAGGCATTGTCTTCAAACTGGGCTTCTGGGACAATGATCTAGTGTCGACACCACAGGGCACTGTGTCGACACACAGGCCGACTGTGTCGACAAACAGGCACCTGTGTCGACTCCACTGGCTACTACTTCATAACATGCTCTGGGACAGTCATCTAGTGTCGACACCACAGGTGGACTGTGTCGACACCACTGTGACAAATTGTGTAAACTGAAAATATAAAGTGTAAACCAATAATACAAGATATTATCGTTAAAATGTGAGATATTAAACATCAAAAACTGTTGGTTAAGCATTGTTGTGATATGTATAAAATGTATAAAGTTCAATTAGTCATCATTTTATATGTACAAAGTGTACAAAATGTCATCATCAAAATCAAATTATGAGTGATGTCAATTAGTCATGATTAAAGTCATCATTAAAAGGTTTCAAATACACACTCACCCCAACATTCTCCCCCTTTTGACGATGACAAAATATATATGCACAATCTCCCAATAGCCTAACTCCCTTGACTGCAATAACTCCCTTCACCATATTCACCCTTTGCACAACTTTCTCCCATAAGAAACTTTCTCCCCCTTTTTGACAGCATCAAAAAGATAGATAAGAGAGAGAAACAAAGAATGTAGGAGATCGAAATGAAATGTAGGAAATGAATTGTCAGAAATAATCAAAAGAAGTGAGGCAAAGTGATATTGTCAAATGATAGAAATTATTGTGTTTTGGTTATTGTGCAACAATGTTTAATCACAAAGACACACTCAACACAAAGTATAACAAATATAATGATCTGGATGTAGTTAAAATAATGATGCAAATGTGAAGTAAAGTGACCTATATGAGTGAGTGGAAGTATTTCACAAGGATGTTAGGAGCATTAATTTTAACACAATATAGAATAATAGGTCTAAACTCAGTAAACATGAACTTTATTAAGGTCTTAAGCTTTTCTATCATGTCTTCTTTATTTTCTTTCAATTTTAGCTGGGAAAGAATACAAGAATAAATTAGTTAAATCTCACTTTTCATTACAAGAGATCACATTGATTAGATGCAAGACCTCCTGATTACTCAGTGATTTAACTTTCATTATCTTATACATAGTTGAAAATCTGATTTCCACTTTTTTATGCGAAACAAACAACTTTTTAGGTGAAATGGCCCTGTTACTCAGTGGTTCAAGAATTTGCATTGCTCTATTTGTATCTTTTAAGATTGTTGATCATTTTCTTTTGATGTTTTACAGGAATATGTTTGCTTTGTCCAGAAAAGTCATCACTATGAATTTAGAAAAATTATTCTTAACATGTGGTAAAAATGAAGCTTAAACATGCACATGTTAAATAGTAAAGCCACTCATGTGCCTACAAATATTTTGCAAGTCATTTTAAAGACATATAGTATTAAGATTGCTTAACCTTGAAATGAAAATGAATCATTGAAATTAAACTAAATGCACAATGAGTTTACTTTCAATGTCTTAATTCTCTCATAAGAAATTAGCACAAGGACTCAAAAATTCTGATGATTTGGGGTTCAAGATAGTCAAGTAAGGACAAGGAATGTGACAATGACTCCCCCTTCATGTATCTCCCCCTCACAAGGTGAACATGAGGATTATTGAAGAAATAGGAATGGAATGATGTGAAAATAGAATGAACAAGAATATTTTATTGAAAGACAGAGACTCCCCCTCAACAATTGCATACAAGACTCTTCATACTTGGCGGAGATATATACTCACGCATAGTGAAAGTGTCCAGACAAGCCTGACTTGTCTTTCTTCAAATCATCATTTGATATACCAAGAATACCAATGCAATGTGACAGTGAGGAATTTATTTGCAAGAACAGTTGTCAACAAACTGAATGGGAGTTGTTGATAAATCAAATATGAAATAATATTCTCTAGCATTTCACTCAAAGATTCTTTTGACTCACTCCCCCATAAGATATGCATGATATGAAATGATCATTTAAGCAATTCAGATATGTTCATTCCAAGCAGTTTGCACAGAAAGAGTATGAACATGATCAAGCATATATCAATAGGCAATTTATTGAAGGAGAAAAGTTTTTCAAAAACTCAAAATTGTTTCAAAAAATTAAAATAATGTTTTGAGATATGATTTTTCTTGATGACCTTTTATGCAGGAAAAGACTATTGATACTTGGCGGAGAATTTTTCTCACGCATAATGATAGTTTCCAGACAAGTCTAACTTGTCCTTTCACATTTCACCATTTGATATACCACATAGTCACTGCAAAAAGGTCAATTATTCTTTAGTTTTACCATGAAATTCATTGCATTTTCAAGAACATTTTTGCACTTTTTCAAATTTACTCCCCCTAATATGTGCATGGAATGAAAAAAAAAACAAGCAATTCACACATGATTATGCACACAATTAGCTTTAAGCATAACATGACTTCGGGTACTTGGCGGAGTATTTTACTCACACAAAATGATAGCTTCCAAACAAGCATAACTTGTTTTTCCACATGTCATCATTTGATATACCAAAAAGTCAAAGCAGTTGATATGCACACAGAATCATGGGCACAGTAAGCAAGCATGATAATACAAACATGATTCCAATTGTTATGACATAAAGTTATTGTTGGGAGCAACATCAAAACACACTCTTCATTGTTCAAATAAGACTCTAAGAATTTCTTTAACTTAAGCAGTTCAATCTGGAAATGATATGAGGTTTTACCTGAACAGTCTTCATTTGGATTTTACCTGTGGTTTCCAATTTTTCTTGCCTTGCATAGCCATTGTCTTGATTTCAGATGGAAAGGTATGGCTACAAGGCTCATCAACTTACTGATCAAGATGGCCTTGGGACCCATACCTACTTGGGTCCTACAGTGGAGCAAGAGTTAGATTGCAGCAAGCAGCAATGAACCTTTTTGAGTCCAAGAGAATTTTCTTTTTGGTATAGATGCACTTTTGTCATTGATGGAACTATGAGCAACATTAGCTACATAACACAATTATTCTTTGTTTAATGCATCTATGTTTTCATGAAATATTCAATTTATATTCACATGGAGTTCTAAGCATTTTAAAAAAAATCATGATCTTAGTTACATGTGCATGATGTGAAAACTTTTGCAATTAATTCAAGCAAAAATCATCATGGAAGAAATCAAATAAACAAGCAGTCATGTTTCAATCACAACCATTTTTTTTTGTTTTTTTTAATTAATGACTCTTACACAAGGAAGATCATTGGTACTTGGCGGAGGTTATTCTTCACACATAATGATAGTTTCCAAACAAGCCTGACTTGTCCTTCCACAATTCACCATTTGATATACCAATTGATCTTTGCATAAGAGTCCCAATTGGTTTCAGTTTTTATTTAGCAGGGAATCTCTCTGAAGTATTTACCTGGTGAGATTTTCATTTTCTTTCATTCTCTTCACTTACTTTCCTTGTAGCCTTAGTCATGAAGCCGTCATCTTGAAATTGACTACAAGGATCCCTGCATCCAGCATTCAAGCAGCACATTTCAGAACCCAAACTTGTTTGGGTCCTAAGGATCTTCCATGAATCTGCAACAACGATTTTTGAATCCAAAAGGATTTTATATTGGGTGCATTTTTCTGAAGACTAGAAACACTAGAATCTTGGTTTCTAATCTTAGAGTTATTAGTATAGAATGCACCACTGTCATACTGAACAATTTGTTTTCTATTTTTTAGATTTTTATCATTGAGATTTTTAACATGGAATTCAAAATAATCTTTTGTGCAACAATTCTATTTCATGTACATGGAATTTCTGAGTGTTTTCAGCATGAACATGATCTTATTCTTATGTACATTAGCATGAAACATGGAAGCATGCACTAGATTATCAATTCTATGCCAACATTCCCTAGAAGTATGCCCAAATTTATGACATGTGAAGCACTGGACTGATTTGGCATATTTATGGAAATGTTGATTTCTAATCCAACAATGTTTGGCAAGATGACCAGCTTTATTGCAGTTAAAGCAAGTGAGAGTATTCTTACCTGGTACGTACCTTGGCATGTATGCATTTGCTGGAATCTTCTTTTCCTGTGAGGAGGCATACCATGAGGAGAAGGAGGTACTTTTTGGTGGCTCTTGGCATGATGTGAATTTGGAACTTGCCTTGGAGCTTTTTGGACTGATGGAGGAAGTAGATGAATCTTCTTGACAGTAGCATTTTTCTTGTTCTCTCTCTGTTACTGAACAAGAACTTTCACTAGTTTTCATTAGAATTAGTAGAGTTCTTATTCCTGCCAGCTTTAACAAATGTTAATTTTGTTTTATTTTTATTTTTCATATCTCTCACAGAAGCAAGACTTGTGTATTTAGTATTCTTCAATTCATCTTGAAACTTCTGTTTTTCTGCTTTTAAAGCAACAACTTCTTTTTCTGATATTTGAAGTTTATTTAGTATGACATCCAAACCATTTTTCATCTTGTTCTTTTCATTTTCAAATTGAGCAATTTGTTTTTCCAAATCAGCAATTTTATTACCTAAATTGCTACAGTCATTGTCCAATGGTTTGTCATGCAACAAGCATTCAATCTTCCTGTTTAGATGACTATTTTCTTCAACAAGTTGTTTGCATCTTTAATTTATTTGATGATCATAAGCCATGTTAGAAATCTGTTTGTTTAATTGATCATTATCAAATTTGATGTTTTCATTGAGATCAAACAATTTTTCATTTTCATCTTTCAAATCAAGATTTTCATATTCCAACTGATCATGATTTTCTTTCAACCTGGACAACTTGTTTTCACAAATTTAGATTTTATCTTTCAAACATTCTTTTTTAGAATTTAGTTTCTGAACTTGAATTTTCAAATTCTTATTTTCTTCTGAAAGATCTTTATCATTGTTTTGGAGCAATTCAAGTGTATTTTTTAAATTTTCACTTTCTTTATGGCAATGTTTTAATGCCTTTTTCAAATCTTTATTCTTAGTGTTCAGCTTTGCATTAAGATTTTGTATCTTCTCACAAAACTCAACCAATTCAGCATGAGACATGCCTTTATTTGAATCAGAATCAGAATAGAATACATAAATGGATGTGGAATTGATTTACCTGATCTTGTAGACCCATTTGAACTCTTGTGTTCTGAAGAGGATGTAGAATGGTCTAAGCTCATGGAATGTGCTGTGAGAGCCACAATTTTCTGAATTGGTGATTTTCTGGATTCATTGAAGTTCTTCTTTGCCATTGAGTATTTGTGAATTCCTTTTACTCCTTTTCTTTGTGCTTCCTATGAAAAACATGATGAAAGTGAGATTGGGGATTTCTCTGCAATTATAACAGGAAATTCATGCAGATTAAAGAAATTTACCATCATACCAAAACTCAAAAGATTATTAGATCTAATCACAGTGAATCAATGTAACAAGGAAATAGTTCTAACAATTAGAGTGGTTAACCCCTCTGATACTAATTGTAGGAATCAATGCGATTAAGCACACAAAGACAGATCTCCCAAAATACAACCAATGAATAGAGAACCGGCTCTGATACCAATTGTAGGATCCAATAGGTGGATAATGCCAAAGTTAGAAGGGGGGGGGGTGAATAGATTTGTAGCGAAAACTAAAGCAATTTAAAAATTTCTTCGAATTAAGATATCTATTCAAATGAAACCCCACTGAACAGATGCAATATGTGTGATAAGTGTGTGTGAGTAAATCAATTAGTAGTGTGAGCGAAATCCCTATGAATGCATCTAGCGCAATACAAGTCAAACCACAATTCAAACCACTGCACAGAGGATTTTTAGGTGGTTCGGAAATCATCTCTAGTGACTCCTACGTCCACCCCTCACACAGTGAGGCCACACTACTCAAAACCTTGTGTACAACACACACTGGAGCACAACGACTCCATAACACCCTTGAGTACGACGACTCAAGAAACAACCAGAGCACGACGACTCCAACCCTTTGAGTACGACGACTCAAAGAAAACTCAGGAGATAGGCACAACGACCTACTCCATAAACCACTTGTGAGTACGACGACTCACAAGCACCAGAGCACAACGGCTCCAACTCAGAGCACTACGACTCCAAACTAGAGTACAAAGTACTCAAACCTCTGGATCACAATAGATCCAAGTTCTGCTAGAACAAGCACACTTAGAGATAGATCCTCTAGCACGATCTATCTCAGTACAAGATAAAATGGTAAAGACAAATAGAATTGGGCGATCTATGTAGACACATACACAGATCCCCCAGGGAAATTGACACTCAATCAAACAGACTCGGCTGGATCTCTTTCTAGATCAGCACTGCTGCAGTCACGCTCCTCCTCTTCTTCTCCTTCTTCTTCCCCTGGCGGCACTCTACTGCTCCCCTTCTGGATGCAGACTCCCTTTTTCCCTTTCTGCATCTGCCACACCCTTTTCTGTAGATTTCTAGTCTGTCTTTTTGTGGGATGCCTTTGGACTACAAGAAACATGGGTATTTATAGCCCCATATGTCCATAAGGTGCGTTGGGGGGCGTGGGCACAAAAATCTAGGTCAAATCCCTTGATTCCTAAGTAGCCACATGTCTAGAAAAATTCCCGTTTTGAGCTTCAGTTCAAGTGTGTCGACACCACAAGGCACTGTGTCGACACCACAGGCATTGTCTTCAAACTGGGCTTCTGGGACAGTGATCTAGTGTCGACACCACAGGGAACTGTGTCGACACCACAAGCAGACTGTGTCGGCACCACTAGCTACTGCTTCAGAACATGCTTTTGGGATAGTCATCTAGTGTCGACACCACAGGTGGACTGTGTCGACACCACTGTGACAAATTTGTGTAAACCTAAAAATATAAAGTGTAAACCATTAATACAAGATATTATCGTTAAAATGTGAGATATTAAACATCAAAAACATGTTGGTTAAGCATTGTTGTGATATGTATAAAATGTGTAACATGTTCAATTAGTCATCATTTTAATATGTACATAGTGTAGAAAATGTCATCATCAAACATTAATGAGTGATGTGAATTAGTCATGATTAAAGTCATCATTAAAAGGTTTCAAATGCACACTCAACCTAACAACTTGTGCAAGCTTGATCCGGCGTGAGAGGTGTTCTTCCAGCGATCTACATTGACTTGAAGGAGCTCTTCAAATTGAGGAAGCATCCCCGACTCTGGAGACTCCCTTGTGAAGGCGTGAAGACCAGATTTGGGGGGAGATTGTGTCTCTTTTTGGCTGGCCGAGGAGAGCTTCAGAGACTAAATTAAACCATTCAACAAATTTTCAAAGGCAAGTAATCGAGGGAATTCATCCCTGGACATGTCCTTTAGGTCCTAGCATTTCATGGATTTTTTCTCGTGTCCTGGAACCCCCAATTCGTCAGGTTATGTGCGGTCTGTCTGCACTTTCTGTAGACAAGAACATGACGGCAAGCTTGCTGTCATCAAGATCTTGAGTTGGCGGTAACATCGTGTGCCGTTAACCCCGGTTGGCGGCAACCCCTTTGCCGCCAAGTTCTTCAGGTTTTCAAGAATGTGGATTTTATCTATGCACTATGTTTTTCGGACTTATGGTTGTCTGTGCATGCTGTGTAATTTATGTCTGGTCAAGTACAGTCAGCAGGTCATGTCATGAGGATATGTCCAATTTCTGTACATATTTTATTTATTAAAATTTCTCTAATTGGACAATGAGCATGATCTACCATGATAAATTCTGAATAAATAGATCCGTTGTATATTAGGGTTACAGAAATTTTCCATGTTCTAGTGATGACTGTTTTCAGGTTTCAGAGCTATTAGAACCCACTGTGTTGCTGTGAATCATGCTTAAATGAAAATTTAATAAATCTACATGAAATCGATTTTAATTGTTAAAATTTGTTGTACTATTCAGTAAAATCTGTAAATTTATGTATGTGATATATACCCTGTGTGAAGCCTGTGATAAAAATTTCATACTAATTTGACATAGTAGGTACTGTCATTGATTTCACAAGGGCAATGGACAATGATGAGCATGTTTAAGTTTAATCATGTGGAATTCAGTGATTAGAAGCATGATTAGGACTTTGTTATGAGTTAATTATCACTATGAATAGTAATATCATGTTCTGTAAACTAAAACATGTGTAATTATTTAAAAGTGTGTGTAAATGTGTTAAATAGTGCATGCGAATAATGTAAGTGAATGTGATAAACTGATAATGTGTAATTGTGCCGATATTGACACTGCTACCATAGAAGGCTGTGCAGCTGTACTGTAGTAAAGTCCCTATGGGAAGGCTCAATGTGTTGTGATATCCTATGGGTATTAGGATGAAATCCTGGAGGTGGACAAGTACCACTGGTTAAGATGGAGAGAGCTTCTCCTGGTTCTGCGCAGTTAACCAAGATTTGTCACTATGTTGCCTAGGTGACGGTATGTGTATGTGATGTGTGTCCTTCTTTATGGTGGTTTGGACTATGTCATGGAAATTAAGTGTAAAAAGTGTGAATATGTGAATGTGAATATGTGAATTGTGCAAATGTGAAATATGACAATGTGATAGTGTAATATGAATGTGTTTGCATGTGAAAAGATGTGAACTTGTGTGAATGTGATTTATTTATATAAAAACAGCAAGCTAAACATGTGATTAAGTGTTGTGAATGCATGCGAAAAAGAGTAGATACCATGCTAGGTGTGTTATTTACCCTATACATATTTCCATGCTCTAAATTTGGAGAATTGTGCAATGATATGAATAGAGTTTGAACTATGAAACATTTTACA
Source organism: Colocasia esculenta (assembly GCA_014218235.1). Lineage (NCBI taxonomy): Eukaryota > Viridiplantae > Streptophyta > Magnoliopsida > Alismatales > Araceae > Colocasia > Colocasia esculenta. The sequence goes on from CM024758.1 coordinate 55,355,441, forward strand.
CATTGTGTGTAGAAAGCATGTATAGGTTGTTTATGATTATTTGTAAATTGTTATAAGCATGTATCATGTACTCTCCTTATGTTAAAAGATAGCATATGTGTATGTGAAATGTGTAAGGGTGTATCTTTGGATTGCTTGCTTGGTCTTTTAGAAGACTCATACATGCTTTGGTGTACAGGTGAGGAAGGTGTCCCCGCTCTTAAGGAGGACATAGTGAGGAGCGACTCGAGCGTGAGGAGTAGCTTCACTTGTGGACTTTGCTACCTATTCCTTTCCTTCATAGTATGTAATCAAATGTGACGGCCCTCATTATACTGGTACGGTTATACCAACCCACGTCGGTATAGCGAGAGTCCTCACAATGGGACATACCCAAATGATACATACAACTGAGATACACGCGAATATACAACAGAGTAGCGGAAGTAAAAGACAACTGTCTCCATTCATTCATCATCCACATTTAACATACATGAAGTTTGCAATAACAATAAAGAACTAAAATTCCGCATAATTTAAATTGTTGAAACAAATATACATAATGTCCACACTTATACATTCTTTTCATGATACTCTAATAGAATGTCAAATTACATACTATGAAATACACAAGTCACAAAGAAACTCCAAAGTCTAATCTCCGCGCTCGGAGTCCGTCTCCACTGTCTCCTCCATGGTGCCACGTCACCAACTACACCGGTACGCCGAAGCAAGGAGTGAGTCCAAAGACTCAGCAAGCAACACTACTCATAACATACACGTATAAGTCATAGGGGTTTCTACATGCACATTCAAATTACAACACATGGCATGCTAGTCATTCGGAGGTTTCAACCTATCATGAAAGTTTTACAATTTTATACATGAATCATGCTTTCAGATTTCTAAGAATAAAACTTTACCTATCACATGCTCTCTATTCAATTTACTCATGAAATTTTGTCTTTAAAGAACCGAGACATGAGAGCTACCAACATGAACATTGTGCATACATGAAAGGAAAACACGACTAGCATGGATCTTACATATTTTAAACACATACATAGACATTTTCACATGCTTTAAGTTGCTGGTTTCACATGGTTTAATGGCTGTAAATCTACACATGAGAGCTACAATATTGCTTAAAACATCATGTGAACAACCAATCATGCTACTTGCATACATGCTCATCAATTATCCCTAACATGGATTCTAGACATTTTTGCACATATAAACATGATAACGACATGAATTTACTGATTTCACATGGTTTCAGGTTTGTCTCACATGGATTTCAACAACATATTCTCACATTTAAAATTTCACATTTTCTTTACATAAGTTTTCTCTTTCACATGGGTACACTTTGCACATACACATTCACATTGTTCACTTACACATTTACACATGAACACATACACATTACACATTTCACATTACACATTTTAGGTGTCGTGACACATAGTCCAAACCACCAAAGAAGGACATATACACATCACATTACACATAGACGCCATCTAGGCATTCCAATGGCGACTCTTGGACTGCGCAGACTGGGAGAACAAGTCTCCACCCTAACCAGTGGTACTTGTCCACCTCCAGGATTTCCCCTAATGCCTTTAGGGTCACTTACACATTGAACTTTCTCAGGGGGACTTTTCCCTGATACAGCTCCACTGCCCTCTACGGAAGCAGTGTCACATTGGCACAGTTACACATTTACACATTTTACCGATTTACACATGGTTTTACACATAGCACTTTTCATCTCATTCACTTTCTCACTCATATGCATTTCTCTGTTTTTTTTTTCCTGACATGGCACTACAGATTTCAAGAGTTTAACACAAAGTAAATTTCATCAATCAAGTTGGGTTTAAGCAATATCCAATCACATTACGATAACATATATAGATTACTATATTTCACATGGAAAATACATAACTCCTTATGTACTGGTTCAAATGACCTGAAATTTTAACACATGCCATTTTCAGGTTCAAGGTAATACACTCAATTTTTCAGATTTTTTGAGCTAAATAGATTTACAGAAAATCAAATACCTATTTCACATGCCATTCACAATTTAAGTAACATGGAGTTTAACACATCATGCATTTTGCCACTTACTGTTTGAACAGAGATTACTGTCGCATACATGATCTGAGAATGCAGAATTATCCTAAATCATACATCTATAGATCGATCACCACAAATCATTCTTGCATGCCGTTTTATTTACCGAACCGAGTTTATTAGCAATTTATACAAGCATGGACAATTTATCAAAACTGAGTACATGTACACTGATCCACTATCTTCATGATCGATAAAAACTGAGGCATTCAGACTAATCCTAATCATAAAACATAATTTGGCATGATCATCACAAGTCATGCTTATAAATTCATAGAATACACTTATCTAACATCCATCACCACACATCACACTCATCCACACACCACAATTAACAATATACATAGTGTATAGGTTACCATATATCCTCATCACGGAAACCATACCGAAAATAGTGTATAGGAAGGGCAGAACAGGTCACTATTCTATCCAGAGAACTTGGCGGCAGTCTCTGGCCGCTGACTCAGGGTCAGCGGCATGGTCGATGGACGCCAAGCATGATCTCAGCATCCATTGACCTTGCCGTCAATTCAGGTCTGTGCAGAAACACAGACCCGAGCTCTCAAGTTTGGGTGAATGGAGGGTCTAGGACTCGAGGGAAAACTCATAAAAATATTAGAAACGGCCTAGACACATACGGGGACATTAGGTTAGGTCACTTGCCTTTTAAAAATTGCTCCAAAGGGTCTAGGTTGTTGGTGAAGCCCTCCTTGGGCAGTCCCAAGAAGGTGCAGAAACGCCTCCTAGATCTTCTTCCTCTGGGCTCCTGGATGATCTCCACAGCAATGGGATGTCGGGGAAGCCTCCTCCTTTGCTCCAGCTATCTTCTTGTCAGAAGACGGCCAGATCTAGCTCCAGGGAGTCTGATCTTTGGGTGCAAAGTGGGTTTTCTCACAGCTCAGAACTAGGGTTTTCTCCTGTTTCTCTCTTGCAAGGTGAAGAGAGGAGTGGGGAGAGGCAGATCCGGTTCAGACATAAGGGGAGCCTCTCCCCACACAAGGTGACATGACAGCTCTCAGAGCCATTGGGGACAGCCCCCCAATGGCTGGGCTTTCTTGTTTCAGAGGTTTCTGGCTCTGCTGTGCATGCAAGCCAAGAAATAGGCGTCCATATCGCTCGACGCCAGGATTAGTGTTGGCGTCCATGTCTGGACGCTGACACTACCTCAATGGCTAGGGGTTGACGCCAAGGTGGCCTTCGTCCAGAACTCTAAAATATGCAGAAAACTATGCATACCATGCATATATACATGCAATATGTATATGGTAGTGTATCCATACTATCACCATTCAATACATGCATTCTTTACATCTAGTATAAACATATGCATACGTAATTATACTAATTAATACGTACGTAAATATGTATATACATACACAAGCACAATTATACACTCGCAAATACAAATAATGCGACGGAAATTCGAGGGCCTTACACCCTCTCCCCTTAAAGAAACTTTGTCCTCGAAGTTAGACGACACTACTCAAACAAGAGGGATACTTCTTCTTCATCGCATCCTCAAGCTCCCAAGTAGCCTCCTGTGTGAGAAGTTCCGCCATAGGACTTTCACCGACGCAATACTCTTGTTCCGGAGATGCTAAACCTTCCAGTCAAGAATGGCTACTGGTTGCTCGACATACGAAAGATCTGGCTGGATCTCCACTGGCTCATGACTAATCACATGAGACGGATCTCGGACATACTTTCCTGAGCATAGATACGTGGAATACAGGGTGAACGCTAGCCAAAGCTGGGGTAAAGCTAGCTCATACGCCACGCTACCCAAACGTCTGAGAATCTCATATGGGCCAATGAATCTAGGGCTTAGCTTGCTATGCCTGCCAAATCTGACAACACCTCGAGTAGGTGATATCTTCAAGAAACATGATCGCCAACCTCGAACTCCAAATCCTTTCTCCTGTTGTCAGCATAACTCTTCTGCCTATCCTGTGCCGCAACAAGCTTTTTCTGATAAGCTGGATCTTATCCGAAGTTTCTGAACTAACTCCGGTCCGATCAATTGCCTATCACCAGTCTCCTCCCAACATAAAGGAGATCTGCAGGGCCTACCATACAACGCCTCGAATGGAGCCATACCAATACTAGCTGAAAGCTGTTGTTGTATGCGAACTCCAAGAGGTAAATGACGCTCCCAATCATCCTTCCAATCCAGAACACACGCTCTCAACATATCCTCGAGCGTCTGGATAGTCCTCTCGGACGTCCATCGGTCTGGGGATGAAACGCCGAACTGAGCTTAAGCTCCGAACCTAACGCATTCTGAAGACCCTTCCACAATCTCGAAGTAAATCTCAGATCTCGATCCGAAATGATCGACTTCGGACACCATGCAATCTAATGATACCACTAACATACAATCTAGCTAAACTCTCTACTGACTGCTTCTTCTTCATAAGCAAGAAATGAGCAGTCTTCGAGAATCTATCTACAACTACCCAAATCGAGTCATGCCCCTTCTAGATCGAGGCAAACCCGAAACAAAGTCCATAGTGACAGCTTCCCACTTCCACACTGGGATATCCATCCTCTGCATAAGGCCGGATGGTCGCTGCCGCTCGGCTTTCACTTGCTGACATACTAGACATCTAGACACATAATCCGCAACATCCTTCTTCATGCCGGACCACCAAAATGATCTCTTCAGGTCTGATGCATCTTAATGTTACCGGATGAATAAAGAATCGCGATCTATGAGCCTCCGCTAACACATGCTCACAGACATCTACTACATCAGGGACACAAACACGGTGCTGAAATCTAACACACCGTCCTCATCACGAGCAATGCCCGCCTTACCCACTAACTCTAACAATCTAGGGTCGGCTTTTGCTGCTCAATCACCTCATCCAAGACTGAGGATCTAAGGGATAGCTGAGCTACAAAAGCCTGACACAGGGATGGCTCTAACTCGGTCATAGAGCACGCTGCATCCTCCAACATCTTCAATCCAGCTGGAGCGAAGACCTCTTTCCTACTAAGAGCATCTGCTACGACGTTCGCCTTTCCAGGATGATACTGAAGGTCGAAGTCATAGTCCTTCAAGAACTCAATCCATCTCCTCTGCCTCAGGTTTAATTCCTTTTGGAGAAAAGATACTTCAAGCTCTTGTGGTCGGTAAACACCTCAAATCTGACACCATAAAGATAGTGCCTCCAGATCTTTAGTGCATGAACCACAGCTGCGAGCTCCAAATCATGAGTCGGATAGTTCCTCTCATGCTCCTTCAACTGACGAGAAGCATAAGCCACTACCCTCTCTCGCTGCATGAGTACACAGCCTAACCCAATCTGAGATGCATCCGTATAAATGGAAAAACCCTCTAGACCACTAGGCAATACCAATACCGGAGCAGAAGTAAGCTTAGCCTTCAATAGCTGAAAGCTACGCTCACATGCCTCAGACCATACGAACTTCTCACCTTTCTGGGTCAGCTTTGTCAAAGGGGCGGCGATGGATGAGAAACCGTCAATGAATCGCTGATAATAACCAGCAAACCCAATGAAACTACGAATCTCCGAAGGAGTCTCGGGAATCTCCAAATCCATAACTGCCTAGACCTTTGCTCGATCAACTGCAACACAGCGCCGGAGATCACATGCCAGAGAATGTGAACCTCGCGCAACTAGAACTCGCACTTGCTGAACTTTGCATACAGCTTGTGCTCACGGAGAACCTCTAAGAAACCTCAAATGCTGACGGTGCATGGCCTCATCCGGAGAATAGACCCACACGTCATCAATGAACACAAACACAAAGCTATCTAGATACGGACTAAACACCCGTTCATGAGATCCATGAACGCTGCAGGGGCGTTGGTCAATCCGAAAGGAAGGACCAAGAACTCATAATGTCCTAACGGGATCTAAAGGCCGTCTTAGACACATCCTCACTCCTAATCCGCAGCTGATGATAACAGATCGCAAGTCAATCTTAGAAAAGACTGATGCATCCTGCAACTGGTCAAACAGATCATCAATCCGAGGTAAGGGGTTACCTGTTCTTCACAGTCACTTGGTTTAGCTTCTATAATCAATACAACCTAAGTGATCCGTCTTTCTTCATGACAAACAATACAGGTGCGCCCCAAGGGGAAACACTAGGGCGAATAAATCCTTATCGAGCAATTCTTGCAATTGCTTTCTCAACTCGGCTAACTCTGTAGGGGCCATCCGATATGGGGCCTTCGAGATAGGAGAGGTGCCTGGAAGCAACTCTATAGTGAACTCTATCTCCTATCCGGTGGCAATCCAGACAAGTCATCGGGAAAGACATCTGGAAAATCCTGCACCACATCGATCTCTGCAAGAGTCAATGACAAACCAGCATCGGGTACTAGCATAACGCTGGCAAGAAATGCGTCACAACCCTTGTTCACCATGCGCATTGCCTTCATGGCAGAGATAACTAACTTTCCTGCTAAGTTCTTTGGCAAGGGATGAGAAAACTCGTCCTCACAGGAATGCGGAAAACAATCCTCTTCGACGACAATCCACTAACACATAGTGCTCCTCTAGCCAATCCAGACCAAGAATAGTATCATAGTCCTTCATCTTTAGCAAGAAGAAACACCCATCTAGGATCTATCCTCAATGCACACAGGTAACGACGGAATGCACTTCCTAGTCGATACCGTACCACAGGGGTGTGCACAGACAAAGGGACCTCTAACTCCTCAGACTCTACGCCTGACTCTAGGGCTAACTGCCTAGCGAACCGCTCGGAAATGAACGAGTGAGTAGCACCCGTATCAAACAAAACCCGAGCGTGCACACCTAAAAGAAAAACCGTACCTTCGGTGACATGCTCCGCCTGCTCGGCGTCTCGCGTGCCAAAGCAAACACTCGAGCTGGGGCTCGAGGCCTTCCTGGTCTTCCTGTAGCTGGCGCGGCTGCCGCTACTGTTGGTGCTGGCGCTCCACGCTGAGCTCCTTGCTGAAGTCTTGGCAATCTTTGATCTTGTGGTCGCTGCTCCCACACTTCAAGCATCTACCCGCTACCAACCAACACTCGGAACCACCGTGTGTCTTCCCACAAGGGGACACTCTTTCTTCACACCAGGGGAACGTACAGAAGGTACCTGAGAGTTGCTGACTGCCACTGGTTTCTGCGGTGTCTGGTACACCGTCTTTTCTTATCCTGCCGCTGGAATGTCGCTGCCGGCCTCTTCTGCGAAGCCTTCTTTTCCTCCAGATATTGCTCCATTTCTCCCTCCTGCCTGCAGGCAGCACTGAGGGCCTCGTCCAGCGTGCGGTGGTCAAACGCCACGAGTCTCGTACGCAGTGATGGCTTGAGTCCCATCACGAACTTCTTGGTCTTCCTGCGCTCATCCTCTACGATATGCGGTGCATATTTAGAAAGTTCAAAAAACTTGCCTCGTATTCCAGCACGGTCATGGAGCCTTGCGTCAGGGAGAGAAATTCCTGCTCCATTTTGTCCTGGATATGCTCTGGGACGAACTTGGCTCGAAAGAGCCTCACGAACGCGTCCCACGTCACGTCTACTGCTCCGTCCTCAAAGCGTGTACGAAGTAGGGAGGACCACCATACATCCGCTCTTCCTGCAATACACCTTCATAAGTACCAACTAACAATTTTAACTTAAGCAGAACACACAAACATACAAAATAAAAGTCTACCTGTAGCATGTAGGTGGCTAA
>CM024758.1:55363334-55427522 GCA_014218235.1 Colocasia esculenta
CTTTCATTTCTGAGTTTCAAGTCTGTTATCCATGACTAGTTAGGGAATTTTACAAGAACCTCAAATGCACAGATGAAGGATTTGAATCAAAGGTCAAAGGAATAGCCATAGATATGCCAACCGAAATAGCTGCTTCCTTTTCAAGTGCCAAATGAAGGGGCAGACTATCATGAGTTTGAATTTAATCTTCATGAAGCCTATTCAATCTTGACAGGCCTTCCTGCAGATGAATCAGATCCCAATCAGACCTATGTAACTAGGTTCAATGCCAATCATTTCCACCTGTGCTAAGAGTCATCCACACATTTGACCACATAATTACCCCTCAAGATGGTGGAAGGGATAGGTTGACATACATCCAGAGGTTCATTTACTGCATGGTCAAAGACATAAAAATCAACCTCCATGTGATCTCTATCAAATCATGTCTGAAACAACAAGGACAGACCTAAAGAGATCACTTCCTTATGGAGCCATCTGACCTCAGTGTTCAAGCACTTTGGTGTCCCCTTGGAGAATGAAGTCCCAGTCTATTTCCAAGTCAAATATTTACACCTTTAAGAATATCCAGAAGTTTATGGGATTTAGATTGGAGGGCAATCAAATTAGAAGAGGCCAGTTGTGGTGAGGCTCCTCCAGTTCAAGAGGAACAGCCTCAAGATCAAGGGGAACAGCCCCAACCTCAGGAGGACCACCCTCAGGTTCAAGGGGATCAGCCCCAAGCACAAGAGGAACAGCCTCCAGCTGAAGGGGACCAGCCCCTAGGTTAAGAGGATCAGCCTCCTGTGCATGAGGATCAGCCTCAAGTTCCTACTGCAGGTGACAGTCCCTTTCATGCTCCTCTCTCACCTCAGCTTCCTCATTTTTCTCCACAACCCTCATTCCAACCATCCACATCTTCTGGTGGGCCTCCTGTTCCACCAGAATTGATATCCTTCCTCAATGACAAATGATTTGAATCCTTGAACTCCTCATTCAATCCATGTCACATCTTTTGAGCTAAGGATTCAAAGACTGGGAACACAGTATCTGCCAAGTTCATAGAACAGAAAGCTATTTCAGACTATGCAGCTCAAAGGTTCAATAGGTTGATTGGAACCATGGCAGATGCCTCTCTACAGCTAAAAGAGCATCAAGACAAGTTGGAGAAAGTTCTTAGGGAACATTGGCAAATTCCAAGCAGATGTCTTCAACACCAAGCAACATTGCATGAGATTTCCAGCACCAGATTGTCATTTGCTCATTTTGTGGATGATTTGGAAAGGTTGAGGAACTTCAATGAGCACATTGACAGGCAGATTACTGATTTGACCAAGGAGTTCAAGATAATGCAAAGACCTGGTTGGTCAGCTGACTCATCATCTTCCTCACACACATTGCAGCTGATCTAACCAGACTTCAAGTCACCTTGCTAGAAAATTCAGATCGAATGGAACACTTTTTTAGCACAAAATGATAACCATTCAAGATCAAATCAAGACTAGCTTGAACTTCATGGAGAAAAGACTATCTGACATAGAGACCATTCTTTTCCCATTCCTCCTCCTCTTCCATCTTCTACTTAATGTAATTTTTTTTTATGATGTCAAAGGGGGAGAAGAAAGAAAGATAGAACAAATGTTTGTAATCTTTTGGATGTTGTAATGGGTCTCTTGATGAATGAAATGAAAAAGTGTTGCTTGGCTTGAATGATTCTCTCAATTGTGTATTAATGCGATGAAAATCCTTTGTGAATGTGATTGAATGATTACTTGTCAAGTTGCTTGACTTCTATGTACAAAATTTCTAATTTCAAGTAACACTGTATCTCACAAACACATCATCAATTGTTACTGAAAAATATCAAAAGGTCCTTGACAAGTATGAACAAAAAGGAAAACAAAAATTTAAACAATAAAAAATTGCTTAAAATCACACTTCATCAAAACACATTGAAATATGGATTTAATGTTGCCATCATAAAAAAGGGGGAGATTGTTGGGTTGAATGCCAATTCATATCATTTCCCTCCTATTTTGATGATGACAAGAGGTGTTCTTAAAGCAATTTAATGAAACATGTCAAAAACATCATACCCGAATTCATGTTCAAAAAGTATTTTTCAAACCACATTTATCATTTATGGTCATGATAAATCATTTAACTAATGATATATGTGTTTTTTTCAGGTACAAACATTTTTATGCAAAAGATGAGTCGACACACCCTCAATGGTGTCGACACATCAACACAGATTCAAAGGCAAAATGTGTAAAAATGTTGAGACTGTGTCGACACATGTCAAGAGTGTGTCGACACGAGTGGTAGTTTTTCAGAATCAAGCCTACCCAGGTCGACACACTCTCAGAGCAGGTCGACAGTAGACCCAGTTCCCAGAACAGCCAGTTTCAGATTTGGGACAGCAAGTCGACACACTCACGAGCGGTCGACACGGGACATCTCCTAGAACAGCTCTTACATATTCTGGACAGTGTGTCGACACTACCACCAGGGCAGGTCGACACACTACGGAAACTTTTCATCCGAAAGTTGATGGCTGCCACGTGTCCTTCTAGGGCGATCAGAAACTTCCTAGGAACGCGTGCCCTTGTACCCCAAAAGGTATCTTTGGAATCCTAAGGATATAAAAAGGTTTTTTGGCCAGCCTCACAAAAGAGAAGAGACCCAACTCTCTTAGAGCCTCCAAAAGCTCCTGGCGGCTAGTAGAGCTCGTGTCTCTTCCTCTGCTCTCCATGCTTCCAGAAGACCAATTTCCACCAATTCAAGGTGTAGGAATTGGAATTTGATTCTTGAAGACTCCTCTGAAGCATTCCCAGGAGGAAGATCCTGTAGAAGACTTCTTCTTGGTGAAGATTCGAGGAAGATCCAACTTCTCAAATTGCAGCGTATCGACTTGGACTTCAAGCTTCACAAGATTCTTCTCAATTCAATCTTCTACAAGGGAGTACACTGAAGAACGAAGCCTTTCAATTCAATTCATTTTTTCTTCTGTTCTTCTGAGATATCTCTTGAGATTATGCAAGTGCTTCTGCATAAATCTCTTTAGAGTTATCAATTTCGACTAGATCTGTTGCTAGAGGATCTTAGTCTTAAGTTGGTGTCTAGCAAGTTTTAGTGTGAGCATTGTGCTCAGGTTTGTTGTGAGCCGTCGAGCTCAGTTTGAGTTGTCAAGCTCAAGGTTGGTTTGAGCAGTCTTGCTCTGTGTTTCTAGAGTAGTCTTGCTCTAGAGGTTGTGTGAGTTGTATGCTCTGAAGTGTTGGAGTTGTTAGGCTCCTTTGGGTGTGTAGCCCAGTTGTGTTAGTGAAGCCTCACGGGTTGTGAGGGGTGGATGTAGGAATCACTTGGTGATTTCCGAACCACCTAAAAAATCCTTGTGCATTTGTCTTCTGTGTGTTTGATTGATTCATCCGCTAGATGCTTGCATAGGATCCGTTTTTAATTCACTTAATCAACTTGCTTCACATCTAAGTTTTTCAACTCACTCAAATCTAATCAGATCTGTAGTTTTTCACTGATAACATTGCCTCTGATTCTAAATAGTTTTCAAATTACTTAAGCTTCCGCAAAAGTGGCTAAGATCTATTCATCCCCCCCTTCTAGATTTTTCCACACATTCTTTTCGATCCTTCAAAGACAAGGTACCTGTCGACAGCAAGGAAGGACCTATCGACAGATACACCAGTCAGAGAAAGCACCAGTTCTGCCAAGGCATGCCTGTCGATAGAAGGAGTTCCCATGTCAAACAGAGGCAACCAGTCCGAAGATCAAAAGCTCTGGAAGGCCTGCGCCTGTCGACAGCAGCAGACACCTGTCGACAAGATGCACACAGTCAGAGCCTTCAACCTTCTGGTTCTTCACAAGTTGTCTACACCTGTCGACAGCAGGTGCAAGACCTATCGACAGACAAACGGAAAACACATTACGGGAAGTTTTGCAAGTTGCCAAACATAGTGTTTCTATGGAGTACGACTCTCCATATGTTAACACTCATATATAAGCAACATTTTGAAACAAATCTCGTACACAAGCAGCCTCCTTCAAAGAACCCTAAAGAGCTCTCTAGAAAACCTCTGTTCTACGCTTTGCTTCAACCTACCACCAAAACCAAGAGCGGAAGACTTTTGCAGCGGAAGGTGAAGTCCGGACGTCTTGGATCAAGCATCTACATCAATATCTGATCTCAAAGTCGAATCTTGGACTCCAGGAGGACGTTCAGAGGAAGAGTTTGCTTATTGGATTTGTTATTCAACTCTCAAACCCTTCCCTGTTCTTTCTATTCCATACTTGTGTGTGTGTGTGCTGTTTCAAGCGGTTGTTGTGCTTGATACACGTGTGGTGTGTTAATCTGATCGTGGGTTCACATCAGATAAACACGTGTGTGAGTTGTAGTTCGTGAACTAGCTCATAAGCAGGTGATTCTGCGTGTTTGTGTGGCCCGTGGATGTAGGATACACAACTTGTGTACTCCGAACCACGTAAAATCTACGTGTCTCGTGGTTTGCACGAATTTGCGTTAGATGTTTGGTAGGCACGACACATTTATACACGTTTGAGTACTTGCTTATCCATCTATCAATCACTCACACGCATCCACACATAGTTCTGATCATTGCTAACACTTTAATTGTTTGTGCTATTGTAAAAAGATGGCGTTAAGCTTTTAAATTGTCCGTAATCTATTCAACCCCCCCCCCCCCTTCTAGATTACCATTTAGGGAATTCCGCATCTCTTCAGCAACAACAGCAACAGCAACAACAGCAGCAATACCAACCCTTCCAACAACAATATCAGCAACAACAGCAACAACAGTAGCCGCAGCAGCCGGCGAATGACCTAGGCATAATCCGCAACCCCATGCCACAACATCAGCCCACTCCAAACCCCAGCCAGCTCCACCACCTCTCCACCCGCACATGTTAACCCTGTCATCCACCATCCACCACCAGAAGCTCAGTGGCCCTTTGATGGCGAACATGAAGTGGGCCAGCTTCTGGTTATTTCCCACGTCACACCCACTACCCCTGCTCCTACATCCACCGTACCTCCCTCCTTCACGCCGCACATTGCTAACATCACCTCACCATCCTATTCCCCCGTCATGTCACCCATTATCCCCCACCCAACATCATCCCTTTCTCCCCTACGCCAGCACCCTTACTAGCCAACCCTTCTATCCTTGACACCGCAACCCCTCCACTCCACCATAATCTTGCCCTCCGGAGGGCGGTGAATGTTCCATCGGATGTACCCTAACGCATTCGTGTCCATGCCAGTGTCACTAGCCCAACAAACCAGCAACCAACAGCAGCAAGATATGGAAGAAAATCGATCCGGGTCCCGGGACTCAAATGATATCCGAAGCATTTGGATCAAACCCGCCAGATTTCCCATCTAGAGTTATCAAAAGATCATAGATGTTGGGTTTTCCATATATCATGTTTTTGATGATCACATTAACATCCTTGAACATTGATTTAATGCAAAATTGATGTGCTAACTAACATGAAACACCATGAAAGTGATTGAGTTAAACTTTGCCAAATCATACAATGTATATCACTAACAATGTATTTGCATGTAGGTGCACAAGCATGAAGATGGAGCATTGAAGAGGCATTGAGAGATGACAAATATCACAAAAAACTTTCAAGAGGTGTATCTGTCGACAGATGCAATGTACCTGTCGACAGATTCATACAGTCATTCCAAGACAGAACTCAGGTTTGCATCTCTGAGTGTATCTGTCGACAGATGCAATGAACCTGTCGACAGATTCACACAGTCAACCCAGGACAACTCGTGTTCTATTCCTGAGTGCACCTGTCGACAATGAAATTGCCTGTCGACAGATACACTCAGAAATCCAATGTTCTGAAACCCAGTTCTCAGCCTGAGTCTGCCTGTCGACAGATGCAGTGCACCTGTCGACAGACGACGGAAACATGAGATTTTGAGTTTCCAAATCCGGCCCCACTTGGGTGTTTCCTTCCTCCACGACCCCCACCTTTACCTAACACTATATAAGCATCCTTTTGGAGCCAAATTCGCAGAGAGCAGCCTCCCATCCAGAGCCTCCAAGGGACCAAGAGGAAAAGCCCCAATTGCTGCTCTGCTTCAACTTTCTGCCCAGATCGTCGTGAAATCACCATCCATGCGAAGTTGAAGCCGGATCGTCTCATCAATTCAACCTTCTACATCGATCAATCTACATCCAATCGAAGTTTGAAGAGCGTTTGGACGATCCCGAGAAGAATTCCAACTGGATTTGTTCCCCAACTCTAAATTCTTCTTCCCATTTCATAATTTCCATTCCATCGTGTGTGTGTGGTTGTGTTTCGAGCATCCCTTGTGCTTGATTCACGAATTTGTGGTTGTTCTGATCGTGGTTTCATCAGACAACGTGTGTGTGGTTGAGTTGTTGTGTTGAACTCGCTCATAAGCAGTCGTTTCTGCGTGTGTGTGTGGACGGTGGATGTAGGATACACGAGTTGTGTACTCCGAACCACCTTAATCATCGTGTTCTGTGGTTTTGTTCGCGTTTTGCGATAGATGATTGGTAGGCACGGTGTTCATACGCACGTTTGATACCCTGTTCTCTATATATCAACTCAAGCTTTCTTAATCTTAATCAATTCTAATCAAGTTTTCATTAAGATTGCTGTAGCACCGAAAAGAATCCATCAGTAGTTGAATTTGCCGTAATCTATTCAACCCCCCCTTCTAGATTACCATATCGTGTTATTCCGCGTAACCCTTCAATGGTATCAGAGCGAGGTTTTTTCTCTGATTGATTTACATTTTCGTAAATTGATCTAGCGATCAGAAGATTTTCGATCTTATGGATTCTAGCAAAGGGTATATGGCCGAGGGACATTCAGTAACCAGGCCACCTTATTTTGATGGCACTGACTACTCTTATTGGAAAAATCGCATGCAGGTATTTTTGAGAGCTCAAAATTACGAGCTGTGGAAGATAGTCATGAAAGGGACCATATGTGTTGCCGAGGACGAAGACACCTGGACGAAAGACCAAATAGCTAAGGAACTCTCAACTGGAGCGCACTAAACATGATGCAATGTGCGTGCATCCAAAGGAATTTTCAAGAGTCTCCACATGCTCAACAGCAAAAGAGATGTGGGACAAACTTGAACTCATTTACGAAGGTACGTCCGAGGTAAGGGAACTAAAGTTAGCATGTTAGTGTCTGAATATGAAATGTTCAAGATGAAAACTGATGAACATATCAGACATGTTTGCAAGATTCATGCTAATAGTTAACGGGCTAAAAGGTCTTAAGAAGGAATACTCTGAAGTGACTTAGTAAGAAAGATACTTCGATCTCTTACTTCATCTTGGAATACTAAGGCCACTGTCATTGAGGATTCCAAAGACCTTTCTAAAATGAAATTGATGAACTAATTGGCTCCTTAATGACATATGAAATCAACATCAAAGAAAAGAATTAGAAGAAAATCCTAGGAAGTCAATTGCTCTAAAAGCATCAATAAAACATCAACAGTTCCAAGAAATCCATTCAACAAGATAGATGACAGAAACATCTAGTGAGAGTGATGATGGTGAAATGGCAATGCTCACTAGACAATTCAAGAAATTTCTGAAGTTCAAAAGGAGAGACTCAGGTAACTCCAAACCTTCAGAAAAAATTTCACAGAAATATGAGTCCAAAAAAATCTGATATTGTTTGTATGAATGCAAGAAACAGGGGCACATGAGAGGAGAATGCCCGGAACTCAAGAAGAAGCTGAAGAAGGAAAAATTCACCTCCAAGAAAGCCAAAGCAATGTTGGCCACCTGGAGTGATGAAGATGAAGATGAAGATGCACAAGAACATCCGATGATGAAGAAGTGAAATGCTTGATGGCTAGGAGTGATGACTCCACGAGGTAAATTTCTCATTTGATGATTTTCACCAAGTGAATGGGAGGAAGCATACACTACTTTATTTGAAAAAATTTGTGAATATAAATCTGAAAATAAAGCATTAAAAAAGAAATGCAACTCCCTTGTGCATGATAAGAACAATGATGAACGAATTGCATTCCTGACAAAAGAATAGAAATGATGAAAGTTGATGAAAAGACTCATAATGAAGAGATGGATTGCTTAAAATGAGATTGCAAGAAACACAAAAGAAAAAGACTGTTTAAAGCCATTCTCTTGAATTCCTTCAAGAAGAACATCTAGAAACAAAGAAAAAGTTGGAACAAACTGAAAAGGAATTGAAAGAAAAATCTGAGGACTTGATGAAATTTGTAAAAGGGAAGCAAAATCTAGACGCGGTTTTGGGCTAATGTTCATGTAACCAAGCATGGGTTAGGATATCAACCTGTCAAACAAAGAAAATAGGAGAGTCATTGATTACTTCCTTCGTTGATCCTAGCCCAAGCACAAGCAAGCATGTTCCCACAAAGCATAAAACAAGTCAACCTCAGACCAAAGCAATGCAACCCAAACAAAATGTTCCCAACAACAAAAGAAAGCCACCTGTCGACAGATGGAATGGTGCCTGTCGACAGACAAGAACATTTCAACCAATAAACAGTCTATCAGCAACAAAAATTGAAAAGAAAATTCCTTCATGCAATGTGTGTAAAAAGATTGGTCATGATGAAAAACAATGCTGGAAT
This sequence comes from Colocasia esculenta, assembly GCA_014218235.1. NCBI lineage: Eukaryota > Viridiplantae > Streptophyta > Magnoliopsida > Alismatales > Araceae > Colocasia > Colocasia esculenta. Next base: position 55,371,985 of record CM024758.1, read on the forward strand.
AATCCAAAGAAACAAAATTCAACAGGTTTGGATTCCTAAACATCTACTTTGTTGCATGAATGAAATTTTGGGACCCAAAGTAATTTGGGTACCAAAACCTCTTGTCTGATCCACTTATGCAGGAATGCCTAGCAGCCCAACATCAAAACAAATGGTACTTGGATAGCGGCTGTTCGAGGCATATGACGGGCGACAAAGTAAATTCTGTTTCCTAGTGGAGAAAGACGGAGGACAAGTCATTTTTTGGAGGTAACACAAAGGCCAAATCATTGGCACAGGTAATGTTGGTAAGTGTTCCTCCAATTCAATTGAAAATGTACTGTTGGTTGATGGCCTTAATCACAATTGCTTAGCATAAGTCAATTATGTGATAGAGGTCACAACGTCATCTTTGAATCAAATTCATGTCAATTGTTGATAAAGAAACAGGAAGTGTAAAATTTTCTGGAAAAAGAGTGAATAACATTTACTTAGTTGACTTAGATGATCCAGAAAATGATAACTTGTGTCTTGTTGCAAATAGACAGGATGAATTGACCTTGTGGCATCGTAGGCTTGGCCATGCGAGCTACAACGTGTTGCACAAGATCATGAAGCTCAAATGTAAGTGGACTTCCTGACATTTCTTTTAATAACAATGAAAGTTTTTGTGATGCATGTGCACGGGAAAACAACCCGAAAGTCTTTCAAATCCAAAGCACCGGTAAGCACATCTAAACCATATGAACTGTTGCACATGGACCTTTTTGGACCAACTAGAACTCTAAGTCTCAATGGCAAACGTTTTGGGTTTTGTCATTGTAGATGATTTTTCTAGGTTCACATGGGTCAAATTCTTGGCCCACAAAAGTGAAACACTTACAATCTTCCAAGAATTCTTTAATAAGATTGAGCATGGCAATGTGAATAAATATGTTCAATCCGCACCGATCACGGGGGAGAATTTGATAACAATGCTTTTTCTGATTTTTGCAGGCACCAAGGATTGAACATCTGTTCTCTTCCCCAGGACTCCAGAACAAAATGGAGTAGTGGAGAGGAAAAACAGAACATTGGTGGAATGGCTCGCACTCTTCTAGTTGAAGGCCAACTCTCCAAAAGCTTTTGGGCAGAAGCGGTGAACACTTCGTGCTACATTCTAAACAGAGCCATGGTAAGACCTGTGATAAGAAAACCCCCTACCAGTTGTTGAAAGGTAAGAAACCCAACCTTGGGTACTTCCGAGTTTTTGGCTCAAAGGTATTTATTCATAACAATGATAAATCTGATTTAGATAAATTTGAAGCCAAAAGTGATCAAGGTGTTTTTTCTAGGCTACTCAGAACACTCTAGGGCATATAGGGTGTTTAACAATAAAACACGCACTGTGGAAGAAACTCCACATGTCATTTTTGATGAGACTTATGCCAAATCTAACAGCTTGAATGTTAACAGGGCTAAAAAAAGGAGATGAGGAACATCGCTTAAGGACCTACAAGTCAAAGCAAAAGACAAATCTGAAGAAGATTCCAAGACCAAAGGTGGATATCTTCACAGGGACTACGATGAAGATGATGAAATAGCATTCAGAAAACAAGATGAAACATTGAAGAGAATCCACCAGAAGTGAACCTCTTGAATAGCGACACTCACAAGATCAAATTCCTCAAGGACAAGATACTCCCGCCCTTCAACAATCACAAATGTGAGGTATTCCAAAGATCACCCACTTGATGATGTGATAGGTAGTTTAAATGATTCTGTTCAAACGAGGTCTCAAGTAAGAAAAATAATTGAACATGATCTTTTTGCTTTTGTTTCTCAAGTGGAACCCAAAAATGTTGAAGAAGCCTTAAAAGATAACTCATGGATTGATGCTATGCATGAGGAACTTGGTCAATTTCAAAGAAATAATGTATGGAGTTTAGTTCCTAGAACCCCTGAAATTTCTATCATAGGAACTAGATGGTGTTTAGGATAAACTTAATGAAGAAGGAAAAGAGGTCAGAAATAAAGCAAGACTCGTAGCAAAAGGATATAGTCAAGAATTTGGTGTAGACTTTGAAGAGTCCTTTGCCCCTGTAGCCAGGTTAGAAGCAATCAGAATTTTATTGGCATATGCATGCTCCCATAAGTTCAAACTCTATCAAATGGATGTTAAAACTGCTTTCTTAAATGGCTATATCAAAGAAGAAGTCTATGTCTCTCAACCACCAGTTTTGAAAATTCTGAAATGCCTAACCATGTGTAAATTGCACAATGCTCTTTATGGTTTGAAACAGGCACCTCGAGCTTGGTATGATAGACTAAGCATTTTCTGGTAAGCAAAAACTACTCAAGAGGTAAAGTGGACCAAACTCTCTTCACTAAGAAAGTTCGCAATCACATAATTGTTGTACAAGTTTATGTGGACGATATCATATTTGGTTCTACTAACCCTTCACTGTGTGAAGAATTTTCTAAACACATGCACAGTGAATTTGAGATGAGTCTAATGGGGGAGCTTCAATTCTTTCTTGGTTTGCAGGTGAAACAACATGAAGAAGGCTTCTTCATAAATCAAGAAAAATATGTCAAGAGCTTCTCAAACGATTTCATTTGAGCAAGCCAAACCAGCCTCCACCCCAAGAGCACAAGCGTCAAATTGGAAAATGATGAGAAAGGTAAACCAGTAGATGCAAAGCACTTCCGAGGTATGATTGGCTCACTCCTTTATCTTACTGCAAGTAGACCGGATATACAATTAGTGTTTGCCTTTGTGCTAGATATCAATCTAATCCAAGGAAAGCCATTTAATTGCAGTCAAGAGAATTTTCCGATATCTCTCAGGCACATACAATTTGGGTTTTTGGTACCCAGCAGGCAGTAGTTTTGATTTGATCTCATATTCTGATGCTGATTATGCTGGATGTAAAATTGACAGAAAAAGCACTAGTGGATATTGCCAATTCTTTGGCGGTTGCATGGTTTCGTGGGCATCCAAGAAGCAACACTCAGTTGCACTCTCCACTGCAGAGGCAGAATATGTCACTGCAGGAAGTTGTGCAGCTCAAGTGTTGTCGATCAAAAGTCAGTTAGCTGACTATAATGTTGAAATTGGATGCACACCTATCCTATGTGACAACACAAGTGCTATCAACCTTTCAAAAAACCCTGTCCAACACTCAAGGACTAAACACATTGAAATCCGTCATCATTTCTTGAGAGATGAAGTTGCCAATAAACCTTGGAACTTAATTTCATTCCCACAGAAAACAATTGGCTGATATTTTCACCAAACCCTTGTCTGAAGATAGATTCACATCCTTAAGAAGAGAATTGGGTTTGTGTAAAATGCAATGAAACTAACTATCCATATTGGAGTACATGCTCTTTATGTGTGAATGACTATGTGGTATATCAAATGGTGAACTGTGGAAGAACAAGTTCGGCTTGTTTGGAAACTATCATCATGCGTGAGAAATATTCTCGCCAAGTATCCATAGTCCCATTGCATATAAAGGTCCTGTACTTCACATAGGATTTTAGTTTCCTTACATTTTATCATGTTAACTCCTTGAATCAATGCTTTTTCTGTGACCATGTGCTTGTGTATGACATTCTTTCATGAACATGTTGTCTTGTCTCAAATGCTTGTGTGAATCATTGACTTGATGTTGTTGTCAACACGTGCACACACTATGGGGGAGTGTTTAAGGTAGATGAGTATTTTCATGAGGAAACTCTTCCTTCACATCATTTTATTCATCCTCACTTCCTTGAACTCAATGTGCACTCAATCTGAAACCAGAAAAATCCACTCTGTTCATATCTGTCGACAGACTCATTCCATCTGTCGACAGGTACACTCAGTTTTGTTCTGACTGAAACTTCAATTCATCAGTCTGTGTGCATCTGTCGACAGACAGATTCCTTCTGTCGACAGATACACACATTCTTCTTTATTGTTCAATTCTTTCTTCATACTTCTCAAAAAGTGTTCATTGATTGATTTAAAGGTACATTAGTTTGTTTGTGTGCAATATAACCTTTCATATCCACTTCATGTCAAAGTCGTGAACCAAGTCCAAATGATTTTGATGCAACACTTGATTAGGTCTATTAGATCATTTTGAACACAATGAGCAAACCAAATGATTTTTAAACATCTCCTTTGAATAACTCCCTTGTCGTTAAACATGAATCTAAAATGATTTGAAAAATCAGAAAGCTCTTGAATTTAATGTTCTACATTATAACTTACCTAAAGAAATCTCTTGTACTTGACGAAAAGTAAAAAAAAAAAAGGAAAAGCTACCTATTTTTCTCGGTTCAATCAAAAAAATTTCTCTCGTTATGGGATGGAGGTAGAGCAATGATGAAAATGACTAAGTAACCGGGGACATGGCATCACCAATGTCGGTCTTCGCGTCAAAAGGTTGTTTCATTATCTCTATACAATGGCTTGATGGACACTCACATTGAGTAACTGGGGGTATTGCATCACAAGTGTCTACCTTCACATGAAAAGTGAAAGTGCTCCTCATTGCCACTCTTTTCATCTCTTCGTTGTTTAAAGATTCTAAAATCATACCAGAAATAGAGTGAAGCCTCCAAAAACTTTTTATGTCAAGTCCAATGTGCTTCTTGGGTAAGATGTTCTAATGGCCATCTAATTCAAATGTCATCTGACTATCATCTATATTTAGATGCATGTTTTTCTTCAACGGCCTTAATCAAAAGAGTTATTTAATTTTCACTGGCTATTGTGAAATGTGTTCTTCATGATCTAATTAAAGAACTTCTCTGTCTTAATTCAAACTCATTCTAGAATTGTGTCATGTCTTTATCATAATGGATATGCATTTTTATCTTGCACATACCCTATTTTGCCTTAAAACAACAAATGAACACTTGTCCCTTCGAAAAATATTGTCAAAATCAAATTTAACCAAAAGGGGTTATCTGTCGACAGATAGACTCATCTGTCGACAGACGACGGCCCAGACCCGTTTTTGAAGAACCCTCGCGCCGGTTCACCTCCTTTTTGTGGGGCCTCTCTTTTAAAACCTTCTAAACCCATTCTAAGGCCTCCCACGACCCATTCTCACCCCTCCTCCTGCTGGACCTGACAATGAATAGAGGGTCTCTCAGGGTCATTATAGGTCACTAATAATCTTAGCTGGGAATTAGTCTCACTTGTCTAGTCATCTTTTGCTTGTTCATGTTATTTCCCTTCTCTTTTGTTTTATTGAGTCATGTAATGATGTCAATTGTACTGTGAAATTTCAATGATCAATCAATGAAAACTCAGTTCATGGTTATTTGTCTCCAAAATGTGATGACTTGACCTTTTGTATGTTGTCAAAAAGGGGAGAACATCATATATGCATCAATTGAATGTTTTTGTCATCATCAAAAGGGGGAGATTGTGGGTTTTCCATATATCATGTTTTTGATGATCACATTAACATCCTTGAACATTGATTTAATGCAAAATGATGTGCTAACGAACATGAAACACCATGAAAGTGATTGAGTTAACATTGACAAATCATACAATGTATATCACTAACAATGTATTTCCATGTAGTGCACACGCATGAAAGATGGAGCATTGAAAGGCATTTGAAGAGATGAGCAAATATCACAAAAAACTGTTCAAGAGGTGTATCTGTCGACAGATGCAATGAACCTGTCGACAGATTCATACAGTCATTCCAAGACAGAACTCAGGTTTGCATCTCTGAGTGTATCTATCGACAGATGCAATGAACCTATCGACAGATTCACACAGTCAACCCCGGACAGAACTCTGTGTTCTATTCCTGAGTGCACCTGTCGACAGATGAAAATTGCCTGTCGACAGATACACTCAGAAATCCAGATGTTCTGAAACCAAGTTCTCAGCCTGAGTCTGCCTGTCGACAGATGCAAGTGCACCTGTCGACAGACGACGGAAACATGAGATTTTGAGTTTCCAAATCCGGCCCCACTTGGGTGTTTCCTTCCTCCACGACCCCCACCTTTACCTAACACTATATAAGCATCCTTTTGGAGCCAAATTCGCAGAGAGCAACCTCCCATCCAAGACCCTCCAAGGGACCAAGAGGAAAAGCCCCAATTGCTGCTCTGCTTCAACCTTCTGCCCAGATCGTCGTGACATCGCTCCATGAGAAGTTGAAGCCGGATCGTCATCAATTCAACCTTCTACATCGATCAATCTACATCCAATCGAAGTTTGAAGAGCATTTGGACGATCCACGAGAAGAATTCCAACTGGATTTGTTCCCCAACTCTAATTCTTCTCCATTTCATAATTTCCATTCCATCGTGTGTGTGGTTGTGTTTCGAGCATCCCTTGTGCTTGATTCACGATTTGTAGTTGTTCTGATCGTGGTCATCAGACAACGTGTGTGGTTGAGTTGTTGTTTGAACTCGCTCATAAGCAGTCATTTCTGCGTGTGTGTGTGGACGGTGGATGTAGGATACACTAGTTGTGTACTCCGAACCACCTTAAATCATCGTGTTCTGTGGTTTGTTTCGCGTTTTGCGATAGATGATTGGTAGGCACTGGTGTTTCATAACGCACGTTTGATACCCTGTTCTCTATATATCAACTCAGCTTTCTTAATCGTAATCAAATTCTAATCAATTTTCATTAAGATTGCTGTAGCACCGAAAAGAATCCATTAGTAGTTAGAATTTGACGTAATCTATTCAACCCCCCCCCCCTTCTAGATTACCATATCGTGTTATTCCACGTAACCCTTCAATAGACTCAACAACACCCTAAGGGCCTTTCTAAAAGGTCATGGTCAGTGAAGGCATGAACTTGGATAATCTGCCTTCAGTGCTCTCGATTGTAAACAAAGGACCCACTATTACCTTTTCTGATGGTGAGTTGGCTGCCTCAGAAGCCAGAAAAATGCCCTTATATGTGACACTCACCATAAACCAAGTGGTCGTAGATGCAGCTCTAGTGGACACGGGAGCTTCTATCAATGTTTGTCCATTAAGCACCCTTAGAGCATACAATATATTGGAGCGTCAACTGCAGCCCACCCCCACCACCATCGCTGCTTATGACAATTCACGACGTGCCTGCCATGGAGTCATCACATTACAAGCAGAATTGGGGCTACTAGTCATGTCAGTGGAGTTCTATGTATTGAACATTGATCATACTTACAAGGCCATCTTAGGTCACCCATGGATTGAATCATTAGGGGCAGTGCCATCTACATCGCATCAGTGTTTGAAGTTCCCCTTCCAAGGGCGAATAGTCATGGTGAAAAGTGTGGAAACGACACATACAATAGAAGAGGTTGAGAGGGTGCTGCATCAGTTGGCCATCCAATAAGCCCATTATCTCTGTGCTTGATGTCAACTATACTTGGGCCTATACATTCTCTTCTAACCGCCCAATTGGGTCTCCCCCCTGTAGTGGCAGTCAGGAGAGATATGAGCACAAATGTAAAGGGTGGGATATCATGTTTAGACTGGGTTGTCAGTCAGGAAAAGGCCTGGGTGCCCATCTCCAAGGGCGAACCAAGACTATGGCCAGCACTAAGAAATTCATAAAACATGGCTTGGGATACTCAGATGGCTGCTTTCTCATTTCCTTCACAATCGAACCATGACCCACTTACCTGGTCCTTGTATGAACACTTCGTCAGAGGGCCCATACAGCCCGGATACAACACTACTACAGAGGCGCTAAAATCAGCTTACCAGTCCTTAGAAGAGCAACGGCCCAATAAGAAGAAGAGAGTCGAGGTAGGTACAGAGGACCTAGATCAGGAAGATTCATCCCATCAGTCAGTCTGCTGTTTAAAGAACCAGGAGCTAGGGAAGAAGAGTCAGAATTAGAAGACCTCGTTTCTGCAGTCATCGTCTGTTCAGCGAAGAAGACATGCCGCAGGTAGTAGTATTATCAGCATCAACAACCACCACCAAGCGACAGTTGCTTGGATTTGGTGAGGAAAGTCAGCCAACCAACTCAACCGTTTCAGTAAAGGAGCTCTGGCCATGGTTTTCCCGGCCTCCCATTCATCTTATTTAATCCATACTTTTTTATAATTTTGATGTTATTCCCTTGTCTCCCCCTTTATTATTCAATTCTCTGCAGACGCCATTGAAGCGTTAATTCGCCCTGCACCCATCTTCACAATTTTCTTTATGGCTCGGTTCTGTCTTTCTCCTGGAGCCTTTTAATAAATGTAGTTCCTTTCATCCAAAAAAACAAAAACAAAAAAAATATATGGATATCAGAAAATCCAAAAAAAATATAGAAAATCCAAAAATCCAAAAATATGTGTGTCCCCCCCCCATTCATCTTCTCTCCTCTTTCTTCGGATGACGATCCCCGTCTTCCTCCTCCCCTTTCTTCGAACGGCGATCCACGTTCTCTCGTTCCCTATTCATCGAACGGCGATCCCCGTCTTTCTACTCTTTTCTCCCTGCTTTCTGCCTCCAGTTGTTGATTCCCCCTACTCCCTTAACGGTGATCCCCGTCATCCCTGTGTTTTCTTCTGCTCCGACGGCGATCCCCATCATCCCTATGTTTTCCTCTGCTCCGACGATGATCCTCGTCACCCCGCACTCCTGCTCTCCTGCTTCGATGGCGATGCCCGCACTCCGCACTCCTCCTCTCCTCTTAGATGGTGATCCCCGCCATTCTCCTCTTTCTGTGCAAACTGTGCCTTCGTCTGACTGACCGACATGGTCACATTGGGCGTTCTGGGCGAGGGGTCTTCTGTTCCGTTGCGCCCCGTTCCTGCGGCCGGTACCCTGAGCTCGGGTGGCCCGCCTCTTCCTCCAGTCCCATCGGAGGACCCTCGCGGCCCTGCCGCACCTTTTTCTGCTCATTCCAATAAACCTCTGGATACTCCTCCAGAATCTCCTGTAAATATTGGGTTTAGTTTAGAATCGGGGGTAGAATCTAGCAGTCCTCATCCCCATCTAGGAAGAAGAAGGGTAATGGCATACCCCGAAGGTATCTGCTTGACTTAGTCCCAAGGTGTTGTGCTCTTCTAGCTGTCGAAGAGTTCGTCCATGAAATAGTAGTTTTGAACTTAGAGGATGTACATATAGAGGAAGGACTAGACGATGGTTTTGAAATTTATGAAATCGTAGCCGAAGGAGACCCATTAGATGAGAATGATTGTGAGATATAGGATGCTGCTGAGGCGTATGCTAGTGGTATGAGGAGATTCGATGAACCTACCTCAGCAGTCGATGAGCACACTAAGGAGGTAAACGTTGGAACTGAAGAGGACCCCAGGCTTTTAACCATAGCTTCCAGCCTCTCTCCCGAAGAAGAAGAAGCGCTCATAGAAATTTTGAGGGAGTTTAAGGATTCCTTTGCCTGGGCCTACGATGACATGCCCGGCATTGACCCTGATTTGGGGGAACACAGGCTGATCTTGAAGCCAGGGGCAGTTGTCGTCAAACAAAAGTTATAGAGGTTCCTCCCCCACATCGCTTTGAAAATGAAAGAGGAAATTGATAAACTACACAAGGCTAAGTTCATCCGTGTAGTCCTCTATCCATTGTGGGTGGCGAACATCATCCCGGTCATGAACAAGGATGAAAGGGTGTAAATCTGCATAGACTTCAGACTTAAATAAGGCATGTCCTAAAGATGATTTCCGACTACCTCATTTGGATGTCTTGATTGATAATACTGCAGGGTTCGAAACTCTGTCTTTGATGGATGGGTATTCAGGCTACAATCAAATTCGTCTAGCCCCGGAGGATCAAGAAAAAACCTCCTTCACCACCCCATGGGGAACATATTGCTATGTGGTCATGCCGTTTGGATTAAAGAATGTCGGCGCCACTTATCAAAGAGCAATGTTAGCTATCTTCCACGACATAATTCATATTGTTGTTGAAGTCTACGTGGATGATATCATGGTGAAGTCTCGAACCAGAAGAGAACACTCCTCCGTGCTTGCCAGGGTATTTCGCCGCGCATAAGAGTATCAATTAAAGATGAATCCAAAGAAGTGCGTATTTGGGGTTTCTTCTTCGGGCAGCTATTAGGCTTCATAGTTAGCAAACAGGGGATTCAGATAGACCCACACAAGGCCAAGGCAATAAATGAAATGCCTCCTCCCAATACCATATCTGAGCTTCGAGGTTTGATTGGTCGGCTCCAGTTCATAAGGAGATTTATATCTCAACACTCTCAAAGGTGTCGTCCCTTCTATGAACTATTGAAAGGAGGAGTCAGCTTTGAATGAATGCTAAGTGCCAAGAGGCCTTTGATGAGCTCAAGAGTTACCTTATGAATCCTCCCGTGCTTCAGGCGCCCATCCCTGGTAAACCCTTGATCCTGTATCTGTCAACTATTGAGGACTCCCTAGGAGCTGTCCTTGCTCAGCATGATGAATCCGGCAAAGAAAGGGCAGTCTATTACCTATCTAGGCTCTTCAATCCCTCCGAGCTCAAACTCACCACATGGAGAAAACATGTGCAGCGCTAGTTTGGGTAGTGCAGAAATTGAAGCACTACTTCCTAGCTCATAAGGTGAGTTTGATTTCTAGAATGGATCCTATTAGGTATCTCCTTGAGAGCCAGTCCTCGCCGACAGATTGGCACCCTGGCAAAGCTTCCTCCTCTCCCAATTTGATATTTCCTTCATAGTTCAGAAAGCCATAAAAGGGTATGCCATTGTTGAGCACCTTGCTCACCTTCCTCTTCCCTATAGTGACACGGTTCAAGAGGAATTCCCCAATGAAAACCTATCAGTCATTTCTCACGATCCCTTCTGTCGCTCCACTTCGATGGGGCTCTCAATTCTAGGGGACAGTGCATAGGAGCTGTCTTGCTCACCCCAAAAGGGATCACCATTCCTCTAGCCTATCACTTCATTCAATGCCACCAACAACATCTCTGAGTATAAGGCTCTCCTTGCCGGTCTTAAGCTCGCCTATCTCTTAAGCGCGCGTCATCTCAAGATTATAGGAGACTCTCAGCTCGTTCATCGACAAGTCCTTTCTACCTATCGTGCTCGTGACCCTAAACTCAAGCCCTATCAAGATCTGGTCAATCTCCTAGCCAAGCAATTCTGTCAACTCATCTACATTCACACTCCTCGTTCTCAAAATATCTTGGCCGATGCCTCGCATCCCTGGCCTCCTCTCTCTCCTTCCCTCTCAACCGCAGTGCTGAGACAATCACCGTTCAAAGGTAGAGGCTCCCTCCACTCAGGACCCTTGGTTCGTTAACCTCAGGAGTTCTCTAGTTTTGAAGGCCGAGAGAAAAAGAAGCGAAGGGTTATTGCTTGTTGAGCTAGGAGAAATGATGTTAGAAGAAAGGCCGTGGTACCATGAGATTGAGCAATATTGCAGAGACGGTACTTCCCCGAAGAAGCTGAAGTGGAGGACAAGCGAGCCATCCGTAGAGCGGCATTGAGATATACCCTTATTGGTGGAGTGCTTTACAGACGCGCTCTAAATGGAATGCTCCTTAGATGTGTGACAGATGAAGAGGCTCATAAGGTAGTGGAAGGGTCCCATTCCAGTGAGTGCGGAGGGCATGTGAATAGCCAAATGTTGGCTATGAAAATTCTTAGGCAGGGCTACTACTGGCCGACCCTAGAAGAAGACTGTGCCACCTACGTTCATAGGTGTGTCAAGTGCCAGATCTATGCCGACAAAATCCATGCTCCCTCCTCCTCTTTACATCCACTATCCTCCCCTTGGCCTTTGATATCATCGGGCCCCTTGGTGATCCTAATGCTCAGGTGAAACAAAAATCCTTCATTCTCACTGCTACTGAGTACTTCACCAAGTGGGCCAAAGCTGAAGCATTTGTAGAAATCAACGGTTCAACCGTGTGTAAATTCATCATGAGGAACATCATCGCGTGGTTCGAAGTGCCAAACAGCTCGTCACCGACAATGGACCACAGTTCATATCTCAAGAGCTTCAGGACCTATGTAAAAAATTCAACATTTCCTTGTATCATTCGTCTCTGTACTATCCACAGGGCAACGGCCAGGCTGAAGCCACAAACAAAACACTTTTGAAAATTCTAAAGAAAACTTGTGAGTCTAATTAATTTGCTGATTGGCCGGAAAAGTTAGTTGACGCTCTGTGGGCCTACCGCACCCCCGTCCGCACGCCCACCGGGCAAACTCCGTTCTCACTTACTTACGGGATGGAAGCGGTATGTCCACACGAGATCCTCATTCCTTCGCTAAGAGTCTAGCTAGACAAGGAACTCAATCCCGATGAACATCGGGAGGCGTTACTGGTACAACTAGAATCTTAGACGAACGACGTCTGGCTGCGGCCGATCATGTGCTTGCATATCAAAACAGACTCTCAAGGTCTTTTCAAAAGAAGGTGATTGAGCGTAAATTTCAATAAGGAGACATGGTTTTGAAGCGCATTTGTATAAAACCTGGACGTCCAAGGTCTAAATTGCCAGCAAATTGGGAAGGGTCGTACATTGTTAAGGAAGTGTACCCCGGAAATGCGTATAGGCTAGTTAATGCCGAAGGTGAGGGGCTCTCTAACTTATGGAATGGATGTACCTTAAAATTCTACCCCTAATATATGATAACAACACTATTTGCAAATGGGAATGTTGTTGGCCATGTGCCTCGCTTCCCCTCATTGTGGTGACTGGTCTCTATGTCCGGTCACACACACACAACACGGCGACATAGGCCAATTCCCTTTGTTTATGATGTTTTCACTCAGCCCTCATGTAGGGAACCTAAGGTCAATTCTCTTTGTTGGGTTGAGTGTGAATATAATTCATTTCTCCTCACATTTTGATGATGACAAGTTGTGATTTTAATGCATAACCATTGGAACATGTAAATACATCACCTAAAATTACAATATTCAAAAAGCATGTTTCCAAGCACATTTATCATTGATATTCATGAAAATATTTAACTAATGATTTTGCGTTTATTTTCTCAGGGACAAATATTTTCTACAAAGGTAGTGTCGACACAACCATCCTTGTGTCGACACAATGGTTCAGAACAAAGGCAGAAATGTGAAGAAAAGTCCATCTCAGGTCGACACTAGTCCAGAGCAAGTCGACACTAGAGAGCCTTCCCAGAAGGCTTGTTGTTCAGATAGCCAAAGCAGGTCGACACCAATGCAGGCAGTCGACACTAGATGGCTCTCCTAGAAGGCCTATTTTTCAGATGGCCAAAGCAGGTCGACACGAGATGAGATCAGGTCGACACTAGAGAGCCTTCCCAAAGGGGCTGTTTTGCTGTCTGGGACATGAGGTCGACACTGAATCATCTCAGGTCGACACTAGAGACTTCTCCCAGGGATTTGTTTTGCCAGTCTGGGAGAGTGTGTCGACACACCTCATGGGTAGGTCGACACACTCCAGAATCTCTATGACTTAAACTTTCTCCTGGACACATGGCACCCTAGGGAGATGTCAGATCATTCTTGATCATGTGCCCACGTACCCCAAGGGTATCTTTCGGATACTTAGGGTACAAATACCCTCTTATTGGGCACTCATCCCAAGAATCTCTTTAGAGCCTCCAGAAACCTGCAAGCGGCGGTAAGAGAGTCTCACCTCCCTGTTCTTGCTCTCTCCTGTGCTCCCACACCAATCACACTTCTTCGAGCACAAGACTTGAAGATTGATCAGCATGAAGCACTAGGATCAACTTCAAAGGAGCAGATCAAGTAGAAGCCAGCAATTGTGAAGCTCTCAAGGAAGATCCCAAGATCAAAGTTGCAGAGCATCGGCCAGGGACTTCAAGTGATCAGATTCTTCCAATTCATCCTCTACAAGGGAGTTTTCTTGAAGAACAAGAATTGTCAACCTCGAGTCTAAAGTCTTTCTTGTTTCTTCCTGGCTATTCTAGAATTGTGCATAATCTGTTGCACCTATTTTCTTGAATTGGCCATCATTACTAGAGGATCTGCATCTTATTGTTTTTGTTCTAGCAAGTGGTTTGTGAGCCTGCGTGCTCAGTAGTTTGTGAGTCGTCGTACTCACTGTGTGGTTTGAGCCGTCGTGCTTAGTTTGGAGTCGTCGTACTCCGGTTGTCGTTTGAGCCGTCGTGCTCAGTTTGGAGTCGTCATGCTCCAGGTGTTTCTTGAGTCGTCGTGCTCAGGGGTTTGGAGTCGTCGTACTCCTGTGTGAGTTGTACTCAAGGTTTTTGAGTAGTGTGGCCTCACTGTGTGAGGGGTGGACGTAGGAGTCACTGGAGGTGATTTCCGAACCACCTAAAAATCCTCTGTGCATTGGTTTGAATTGTGGTTTGCCTTTGTATCTCGCTAGATGCATGCATAGGATTTCGTTCACACTACTAATTGATTTGCTCACACACACTAATCACACTTCAGATCAGTAAATTAATTGGGTGATTTGATCTTTGATTCAAAGTAATTTTAAATTCCCTAAGCTTCTGCGTTAATTGGTATTAGATCTATTCAACCCCCCCCCTTCTAGATCTGATCCTTCCACCCATCTGTTCCTAACAATTGGTATCAGAGCGGGTTAATGTCTGTTACTGATCTGATTTGATTGCTTCCGGTTGATTTATGTGTTAATTGCTTGATCTGTGTGCTTAATCGCTCTGATTCCTTCTTTTGGCTTTAGAGAGGATTAACCACTCTAATTGTTAGATCTAATCCCTTGTCACATTGATTCACTATGATTAGATCTAATAGTCTTCTGTGAGTCTTGGTATAATGGCAAATCTAATTATCTGCATGAATCTCCTGTTCTAATTCAGAGAATCACCAGTCTCACTTTCATCAAGTTTTTCAAAGGAAGCACAAAGAAAAGGAGCAAAAGAAATTCACAAGTACTTTATGGCAAAGAGGAACCTTAATTAATCCAGAAAATCAACCACTCATAAGGTTCTGGCTCTAACAGCACATTCTAAGAGCTCAGAGCATTCTTCATCCTCTTCAGAGCACAAGAGCTCAAATGGGTCTAAAAGGTCAGGTAAATCAACTCCAGATCCATTTGTGTATTCTAATTCTGATTCTGATGAAGATGAAAGTATGTCTTATGCTGAGTTGATTAAATTCTGTGAAAAGATGCAAAGTCTCAATGTACAATTGAACATCAAAAATAAAGACTTGAAAAAGGCTTTAAAACATTGCCGTAAAGAAAGTGAAAACTTGAAAAATACACTGAATTTGCACCAGAATCATGATAAGAATCTTTCAGAAGAAAATGATATTTGAAAAATAAAATTGAAAAATAAATTCTGAAAAAGAGAATTTGGAAGATGAAATCCAATCTGTGAAAATAAACTGAATGGATTGAAAGAAAACCATGAGCTATTGAAATCAAAAGTCATTGATCTGGAAAATGAAAAAGAAGAGTTGATTGATCTCAATAACAATTTCAAATTTGATAATAATCAATTAAGCAAACAAATTTCTAATATGGCTCATAATCATCAAATAAATGAAAGATACAAACAACTTGTTGAGGAAAATCAACACCTAAAAAGGAAGATTGAATGCTTGTCCCATGAAAAACCATTGGACAATGAATGAGCAATCTGAATAATAAAATGGCCGACTTGGAAAACAAATTGCTCAATTTGAAAATGAAAAGAACAAGATGAAAAATGGTTTGGATGTCATGCTGAACAAGGTTCAATTTCATAAAAGAAGTAATTGCATTTAAATCTGAAAAACAGAAGCTTCAAAATAAATTGAAGAACACAAGTCTTGCTTCTGTTAAAATAAGAAAAATGATAAGAACAAAACAAAATTAACAATTGTTAGATCTGTTGCAAACAAGAACTCTTCTAAGTCTAATGAAAAGCTAGTGAAAGTTCTTGTTCAGAAACAGACAGGGAAAGAGAGGAATGCTACTGTCAAGAGGACAAGTCTACTTCCTCCATCAATCCAAAAAGCTCCAAGGAAATTTCAAATTCACATCATGCCAAGAGCCACCAAAAGGTACCTCCTTCTCCTCATGGTAAGCCTCCTCACATGAAAAGGAGATTTCAGCAAATGCATACATGCCAGGTAAGTACCAGGTAAAAAATGCTCTCATTTGCTTTAATTGTAATAAACCTGGTCATCTTGCCAAACATTGCTGGAATAGAAATCAAAATTTCAATAAACATGCCAAATCAGTCCAATGCTTTCATTGTCATAAAATTGGTCATATTTCTAGGGACTGTTGGTACAGAAATGATTTTGTTGTGCATGCTCAGAAATTCCAGTCTAATGCACATGCTCATATATATAGGAATAAACATCATGTTCATATTGAAAATGTTCAGAAATTCCATGTATAGGCATAGAAATGTTGCACAAAATCATTTTGGTTCTGCTCATATTAAAAATCCAAAATAGAAAACTTCATGAAAACATAGATGCATTGATCAAGACAAAAAGAAAATCTGGAACAATTTCTGCTCATAGTTCTTTCAATGAAAGAAATACATTTATACAAAAAATAAAAGCATTTTGGATTCAGAAATCTTTGTTGCAATCTAACATTGATTTCATTGCAGGACCCAAGCAATGTGGGTCCCAAAACCAGCTTGATCAGCAAGCTGAGAAGTCTTGCAGCCATACATTGTCAATGGATTCAAGAAATTGGCTGTGCAAGACTAGAAATGACTAGAGAACACAGGTAAAATCTTTGAAAATAAATGAAAACCATTCAGGTAAAACTTCTTTATTCTTTCATTTTTGAATTGCCTGAATTGAAACGAATGTTTAATTTCTATCTGAAAAATAAGAAATGTGTTTTCAATGTTACTCCCATCAAAGAAATTCATGTCATAACAATTGGAATCAGGTTAATGTTGTCATGCATGCTTAACTGTACCCATGAGTTTATGTGCATTCTAATTGCTTTGACTTCTTGGTATATCAAATGATGACATGTGAAAAAACAAGTTATGCTTGTTGGAAACTATCATCATGCGTGAGTAAAATACTCTGCCAAGTACCAAAAGTCATGTTATGCTTAAAGAAAATTGTGCTCATAATCATGTGTGAATTGCATGCTAACCTTATCATTCCATGCACAAATTAAGGGAGTAAATTTGAAAAAGTGCAAAAATCTTGTTTATAATTGTCTGTTAATGCATGATTGATCATGTTCATATCTTTGAGTGCAAACTACTTTGAATGAACATATCTGATTACTTGTATGACATTTCAAATCATGTAAATCTATGGAAGTGAGCCAGAAGAATCCTTGAGTGAAATATTGGAGAATTGTCACGCCCCGATATTTTAGCAGCGGAATAAATACCGGGGGACGTGAACGATACAAACAAACGTATCACAGTTGAATAACACAGAGTCACAATTGAATATAATAACACATTCAAGACTATAATATGGTCACCAAAAGTATACTTTATTTCATTCCATTAACTAGTTACAACCTTACATAAGAGGAATCAACTAAAGGGTCCATCATTCAAGTAAAACTTCCAGAAAAGTTTCACTATTACAAGACTACTCAAATATCTACTTCTAAACTGTCTACTATTCATATGACGGGCGCTCATCACTCTTGCCCTGTCCCATCTGACTCCGCTGGTTCTTCATCACCACCTGAAAAGGGCAGGATGATAGGGGTGAGCGAACTAGCTCAGTAGGATTTACATCTCAATAACGTGCGGGCACTGGTATACATGATTAGCATTTTAAATAGGCAGATATGCACATGAATATGATGACAATGCATGCAATACTAACAGATTGAATAGCAAAGTAGAACAGATATCAGATCAGATCAAATGTCGAGTTTCATATATAATGGACATATATTTCAAGAGTAGAATCATATCAAAAGAGATTGGCCATATTCAAGCAAGCTCATGTGCTCACAAGAGCAACGTATCATATCATGTCAAGTCAAGTCAAGTCAAGCTTATCATGTCAAACAGAGGCACATTTTTATAATCTTGCATGTCAGGTGTGCTATGCCAAGCACCAAGAGTCCATACTCCCGCAGTTAACAAGTACGTTGGGGCGCTCCTCCCCAGGACGGACAGGGCCCCTATTGCACAGGCATTGGATCATGTTTTGGACCGGAGTCCCACGTTGTGTCGAACAAACATATTCATATTATGGCCACAGAGTTTCAATGACAAGCTCATAGTAAAAAGGACATGATCATTTATAGAGTCAAGGAATGACAAACAGCTCGAAAGAACAAGGCATGATAACATCGTATCTTATATTTCATAATTCATTAATGTCTTGACAAGAGGGTGTTTCTAAAGACAGATCATATGTAGAACATGTAATTTCCTAGCATGTATGCATATGACAATAATCAATTAAACACCGGAAAACATGAAACCATGAAACTTATATGCAAATCATAACATTTACACCACTAATATGTCCCTACTAATCATGTATTCATCCCCACATTCATATCATATTATTATCTTATCAATTGACAATAAGCAAGATCAGAAGATAATCCAAGGATCATAAGAACAATCAAAATTTACACATTAGAATCATATTCATATCATTACCATTTCTTTTAATGGTTTGATTTATTTTAAGTCCATGCATACCTTATAACACCATGTACATGCTTGAAGACATCATGAAATGATTAGACTCAAATTATACAAAAATCTTGTAAGGGTAGTGTCGACACTAGATCAAGTGGTGTCGACACAATGCTTCAAAAACAAGACAAAAAGGTCAAGTCGTGTCGACACGAGATCAAGTAGTGTCGACACCAGAGACAGCTTCCAGAAAACCCCCTAACTAATATGGGACAGTGTGTCGACACTAGCACAGGTGGTGTCGACACTAGATCAGCTTCCCAGCACTTTCTGGGTCAAACTGGGTGAGTGTGTCGACACGGGATGGGACTGTGTCGACACTAGAGGGCTTCCTAGAACACTTTCTGGGCTGTTTTGGGACAGCAGGTCGACCTGAGTTCAGGTCAGGTCGACACGCGTTCAGGTCAAGTCGACACGGTTCAGGTCAGGTCGACACAGTGGCCCTCCCAGACAAAAACCACATGACTGCAGTGCAGAGATCCACTTCCGCCTCTTATAACTCTCTAACGAATGACATTTGGACAAAACGTTCAACATGAAAGATGAAGATAACAACCAGTAGAAGAACTTTGATTTTGAGAGTTTGATCTAATTCGGTCTTGAATCCCAAGAAAACATATGAGGAACAAGAGTTAAATGTATCCCGAAATCGCAGTATTCTGCAGAAACTCTATTATCATGCTCCTAACTCTCTAACGAAGGATTTTTGGACAAAACATCCAACATAGAAGATGATCGTGATGTCAAGTAGAAGAACTTTCATGAAGAAAGTTTAGTCAAATTCAGTCTTTAATTATGTGCATAACAAGAAGAACAAGAAAAAGCCCTAACTGTACAAGACTTCAGAAAACCGACGAATACACAACGTATACTCCATGAAATTGAGTCAAACCAAATGCAAATGATCCTAGACTCAGGGAATTACATGATGGTGTTGGTTTTATTTAATCTTGGCCCGAGAACACCTACCTTTACGAAGATCTAAAACCTGTTGATGTTCTGGACACAACAAGGATGCAGGGGATGAAGCTCCTAGTTCCCAGCCTTTCTCCTGCTCCCCAGAAGTTCTTGCTTGCTTCCAAACGACCCAAACTTCGTTGTTAACCTTTCCAAGAGTTTAGGGACGAGTTCTTATAGTTTTAGGATGTTGTTAAGAGTCCTAATGATACTAGGAAAGGGCTACGAGCTCTGTTTCCTAGTTTCCAGTAATCTGGGATTCCCTTACCCAAAAGAGGTAGCAGAGGTTTAGGAAACCTCCTCTTAGAGTTGGGTCCGGTTTTGGCTTACCTTGCATGACTAATCACCTATATTTTAACTCTAAATTGCCCTCATTAATTATTGCCTAATTACATACACGAATTTCTGGGTATTTTCTTGTCCCAATTTCTATCATTGGGCCAATGTGCCCCATTAGCCCAATCTTGTTAATAGGTTATTAATACATGATATTGGAAGTCTCTCCAATATGTTTATTTAATTTATGGTCGGTTTATTTTTCCGTGTTAACGATTTCCCGACTTAGTTTCCTAATTCGGGTAACTTGGTCACGTGTGACGTACACTCGACCAATCAGATTTTTCGTTGCACGAATTCCTTCGTGGAACACTTAGGTACAATGTTTGGGTTTGATTTATAATTTTTACGGAATTTTACGATGTGTTTTCTCACGTACAATAGTGGTACGTAAGTTCTACCATTCCGATAATACGGAAGTTATTTATTTACTAATTTCATACTTGAATTTGTTCATTTGACATAAGTTGTTCATTGATCCAATTTCTTTTATGGACTATCCCCTCATATTGTTTGGAGTCCACCATAAATTTCTCATTTAGTTTATGATCTCATTTATACACCTAATAATGGATTGTCCAACTTATTTCTTAATTACGATAGGAAGTCACACTAACTCTTAAATATATCCCAAAAGACTTTTATTGACCCAAAATTCTTGATGGATCATCAGAGGATATTATTTGAAGTCCATGTATGATTTTTATTTAATTTTCTGACTCATCAATGTATGTGTGATAGTGATTTCCTGACTTATTCCCTGATTACGATACTCAGTCGCAAAATGTCTTAAACTTGGACCATCTGATTTTCCTTTGCATGAATTTCTCTGTGGGTCATTAGGAGTATTATTTAGAGTTGAACTATGATTTTTATGAAATTTTCTAATGGGTTTTTGTGTGTACGATAATGACACGTGCATTTTTGCTATTTCACAATATTGAATTTATCATTTTCAATTTATTTTTATTTTTCCAATTACTGAATTTTCGGGGTGTTACATCCTCCCCCACTTAAAAGAATTTGGTCCCCAAATTCACATGTGTTTATGAGCTGAACTTACAAAGAATCTAATTATGAATTGCTCATAATATAATGATTGATTTGGTGATGTAGCTTCAGGGTCAAATAAAAGCGAGTTTGAAAGAATACCTCTCTCATACCTCCTATTTTTTGGTTGTGCTGCCATTTTTCATGAGCTCAATTTCTCCATTGGGCAATCCTTAACCTTGTGGTCTTGGCTACCACAACAGAAACACTTGCCTTGAAATTTCCAGCTTTCCTCAGTCCGATGATTTTTCCTGTTGCAATACCGGCATCTTTCTACAGGAGCGGGAATTAATTTCTTTTTGCACTTCTTGAACTTCATTCTCTTGTGCGATCTGTTACTGTTGTCGGGCCGTTTCTCTCTGACTATAGGTTTGGAGTTTCCTATGGTTGAAATTTGTTCTTTCCTATTAGTTTCGCCAACTCCTTTGTCGTCCATAGACCTTTCCTTTCCGTTGGTATCTCCCTTAGCCATTATTAGGGCATCCTCTAACAGTTGAGCAGCTTGTCGTAGTGCTTTGGTTAATCTTTGGACCGCTCTTTGTCCGTCCATAGATGGTGTAGGTATATCCTCCATGGTTGTATATTTAAGTTCCTTCAAAAAAATAAATTATCACCCGGTTAGTCTTCTTTACTCCTTGTTGATGCCTTGTAACTTACAATATTAGTTATTAATAAAGTCTTGGACTAAGCCCATGTTTCTACCCAATCTCACTTGGTAGGTATAGAGTTCTTGACACAGGCTGAGGGTTCTAACGACACTTATCCTATCATTCATGATTGCCTAGGACTTAGGGGAAAGTCTGGCTCGTTCGGCAGCCAATACATCCACTGACCAGGTACTCTTAATCGGCAAGAATGAGCCGACTTAGTCAATCAACTATTCCCACCTTGCACCCCATGGTGATGTGCTTGGTCGGATGAATCCCTTCTCTAACAGTTCCATCATTTGCTCTTTTAATTCCTTCAGTTCTGCGGGGACATTCTATAAGGTGCCCTAGATACTGGTGTGCTCCAGGGACCAACTCGATGGTAAAATCGACCTCTCGCTCAGAAGGAATTTCTGGAAAGTCTTCTGGAAAATCGTCAGTGTATTCGTTGACAACATGGGTGTCCTCAACTTTGACTTCCTTCTTTGTGATGACAACAGCGGCAAGAAAGGCCATACAACCTTTCCTCATCAGCCTTTTGACTCGAAGTGCAGAGATAAGTGACAATCTCTAGCGGTTTCTATCCCCTGGTTCTACCCAAGCTCACATTAGGTACGACAAATTTTGACTTGTGTGATCTAGTTTCATTTTATGTTCCTATTCCCTTGGACCCTAAGTTTAGGGCTCTGATACCAACTGTCACGCCCCGATATTTTAGCAGCGGAATAAATACCGGGGGACGTGAACGATACAAACAAACGTATCACAGTTGAATAACACAGAGTCACAATTGAATATAATAACACATTCAAGACTATAATATGGTCACCAAAAGTATACTTTATTTCATTCCATTAAACTAGTTACAACCTTACATAAGAGGAATCGACTAAAGGGTCCATCATTCAAGTAAAACTTCCAGAAAAGTTTCACTATTACGAGACTACTCAAATATCTACTTCTAAACTGTCTACTATTCATATGACGGGTGCTCATCACTCTTGCCCTGTCCCATCTGACTCCGCTGGTTCTTCATCACCACCTGAAAAGGGCAGGATGATAGGGGTGAGCGAACTAGCTCAGTAGGATTTACATCTCATAACGTGCGGGCACTGGTATACATGATTAGCATTTTAAATAGGCAGATATGCACATGAATATGATGACAATGCATGCAATACTAACAGATTGAATAGCAAAGTAGAATAGATATCAGATCAGATCAAATGTCGAGTTTCATATATAATGGACATATATTTCAAGTGTAGAATCATATCAAAAGAGATTGGCCATATTCAAGCAAAGCTCATGTGCTCACAAGAGCAAACGTATCATATCATGTCAAGTCAAGTCAAGTCAGTCAAGTCAAGCTTCTCATGTCAAACAGGAGGCACATTTTTATAATCTTGCATGTCAGGTGTGCTATGCCAAGCACCAAGAGTCCATACTCCCGCGGTTAACAAGTACGTTGGGGCGCTCCTCCCCAGGACCGGACAGGGCCCCTATTGCACAGGCATTGGATCAAGTTTTGGACCAGAGTCCCACGTTGTGCCGAACAAATATATTCATATTATGGCCACAGAGTTTCAATGACAAGCTCATAGTAAAAAGGACATGATCATTTATAGAGTCAAGGAATGACAAACAGCTCGAAAGAACAAGGCATGCTAACATCGTATCTTATATTTCATAATTCATTAATGTCTTGACAAGAGGGTGTTTCTAAAGACAGATCATATGTAGAACATGTAATTTCCTAGCATGTATGCATATGACAATAATCAATTAAACACCGGAAAACATGAAACCATGAAACTTATATGCAAATCATAACATTTACACCACTAATATGTCCCTACTAATCATGTATTCATCCCCACATTCATATCATATTATTATCTTATCAATTGACATAAGCAAGATCAGAAGATAATCCAAGGATCATAAGAACAATCAAAATTTACACATTAGAATCATATTCATATCATTACCATTTCCTTTAATGGTTTGATTTATTTAAGTCCATGCATACATTATAACACCATGTACATGCTTGAAGACATCATGAAATGATTAGACTCAAATTATACAAAAATCTTGTAAGGGTAGTGTCGACACTAGATCAAGTGGTGTCGACACAATGCTTCAAAAACAAGACAAAAAGGTCAAGTCGTGTCGACACGAGATCAAGTAGTGTCGACACCAGAGACAGCTTCCAGAAAACCCCCTAACTAATATGGGACAGTGTGTCGACACTAGCACAGGTGGTGTCGACACTAGATCAGCTTCCCAGCACTTTCTGGGTCAAACTGGGTGAGTGGTGTCGACACGGGATGGGACTGTGTCGACACTAGAGGGCTTCCTAGAACACTTTCTGGGCTGTTTTGGGACAGCAGGTCGACCTGAGTTCAGGTCAGGTCGACACGCGTTCAGGTCAAGTCGACACGGTTCAGGTCAGGTCGACACAGTGGCCCTCCCAGACAAAAACCACATGACTGCAGTGCAGAGATCCACTTCCGCCTCTTATAACTCTCTAACGAATGACATTTGGACAAAACGTTCAACATGAAAGATGAAGATAACAACCAGTAGAAGAACTTTGATTTTGAGAGTTTGATCTAATTCGGTCTTGAATCCCAAGAAAACATATGAGGAACAAGAGTTAAATGTATCCCGAAATCGCAGTATTCTGCAGAAACTCTATTATCATGCTCCTAACTCTCTAACGAAGGATTTTTGGACAAAACATCCAACATAGAAGATGATCGTGATGTCAAGTAGAAGAACTTTCATGAAGAAAGTTTAGTCAAATTCAGTCTTTAATTATGTGCATAACAAGAAGAACAAGAAAAAGCCCTAACTGTACAAGACTTCAGAAAACCGACGAATACACAACGTATACTCCATGAAATTGAGTCAAACCAAATGCAAATGATCCTAGACTCAGGGAATTACATGATGGTGTTGGTTTTATTTAATCTTGGCCCGAGAACACCTACCTTTACGAAGATCTAAAACCTGTTGATGTTCTGGACACAACAGAGGATGCAGGGGATGAAGCTCCTAGTTCCCAGCCTTTCTCCTGCTCCCCAGAAGTTCTTGCTTGCTTCCAAACGACCCAAACTTCGTTGTTAAACCTTTCCAAGAGTTTAGGGACGAGTTCTTATAGTTTTAGGATGTTGTTAAGAGTCCTAATGATACTAGGAAAGGGCTACGAGCTCTGTTTCCTAGTTTCCAGTAAATCTGGGATTCCCTTACCCAAAAGAGGTAGCAGAGGTTTAGGAAACCTCCTCTTAGAGTTGGGTCCGGTTTTGGCTTACCTTGCATGACTAATCACCTATATTTTAACTCTAAATTGCCCTCATTAATTATTGCCTAATTACATACACGAATTTCTGGGTATTTTCTTGTCCCAATTTCTATCATTGGGCCAAATGTGCCCCATTAGCCCAATCTTGTTAATAGGTTATTAATACATGATATTGGAAGTCTCTCCAATATGTTTATTTAATTTATGGTCGGTTATTTTTCCGTGTTAACGATTTCCCGACTTAGTTTCCTAATTCGGGTAACTTGGTCACGTGTGACGTACACTCGACCAATCAGATTTTTCGTTGCACGAATTCCTTCGTGGAACACTTAGGTACAATGTTTGGGTTTGATTTATAATTTTTACGGAATTTTACGATGTGTTTTCTCACGTACAATAGTGGTACGTAAGTTCTACCATTCCGATAATACGGAAGTTATTTATTTACTAATTTCATACTTGAATTTGTTCATTTGACATAAGTTGTTCATTGATCCAATTTCTTTTATGGACTATCCCCTCATATTGTTTGGAGTCCACCATAATTTCTCATTTAGTTTATGATCTCATTTATACACCTAATAATGGATTGTCCAACTTATTTCTTAATTACGATAGGAAGTCACACTAACTCTTAAATATATCCCAAAAGACTTTTATTGACCCAAAATTCTTGATGGATCATCAGAGGATATTATTTGAAGTCCATGTATGATTTTTATTTAATTTTCTGACTCATCAATGTATGTGTGATAGTGATTTCCTGACTTATTCCCTGATTACGATACTCAGTCGCAAAATGTCTTAAACTTGGACCATCTGATTTTCCTTTGCATGAATTTCTCTGTGGGTCATTAGGGAGTATTATTTAGAGTTGAACTATGATTTTTATGAAATTTTCTAATGGGTTTTTGTGTGTACGATAATGACACGTGCATTTTTGCTATTTCACAATATTGAATTTATCATTTTCAATTTATTTTTATTTTTCCAATTACTGAATTTTCGGGGTGTTACATCCTCCCCCACTTAAAAGAATTTGGTCCCCAAATTCACATGTGTTTATGAGCTGAACTTACAAAGAATCTAATTATGAATTGCTCATAATATAATGATTGATTTGGTGATGTAGCTTCAGGGTCAAATAAAAGCGAGTTTGAAAGAATACCTCTCTCATACCTCCTATTTTTGGGTTGTGCTGCCATTTTTCATGAGCTCAATTTCTCCATTGGGCAATCCTAACCTTGTGGTCTTGGCTACCACAACAGAAACACTTGCCTTGAAATTTCCAGCTTTCCTCAGTCCGATGATTTTTCCTGTTGCAATACCGGCATCTTTCTACAGGAGCGGGAATTAATTTCTTTTTGCACTTCTTGAACTTCATTCTCTTGTGCGATCTGTTACTGTTGTCGGGCCGTTTCTCTCTGACTATAGGTTTGGAGTTTCCTATGGTTGAAATTTGTTCTTTCCTATTAGTTTCGCCAACTCCTTTGTCGTCCATAGACCTTTCCTTTCCGTTGGTATCTCCCTTAGCCATTATTAGGGCATCCTCTAACAGTTGAGCAGCTTGTCGTAGTGCTTTGGTTAATCTTTGGACCGCTCTTTGTCCGTCCATAGATGGTGTAGGTATATCCTCCATGGTTGTATATTTAAGTTCCTTCAAAAAAATAAATTATCACCCGGTTAGTCTTCTTTACTCCTTGTTGATGCCTTGTAACTTACAATATTTAGTTATTAATAAAGTCTTGGACTAAGCCCATGTTTCTACCCAATCTCACTTGGTAGGTATAGAGTTCTTGACACAGGCTGAGGGTTCTAACGACACTTATCCTATCATTCATGATTGCCTAGGACTTAGGGGAAAGTCTGGCTCGTTCGGCAGCCAATACATCACTGACCAGGTACTCTTAATCGGCAAGAATGAGCCGACTTAGTCAATCAACTATTCCCACCTTGCACCCCATGGTGATGTGCTTGGTCGGATGAATCCCTTCTCTAACAGTTCCATCATTTGCTCTTTTAATTCCTTCAGTTCTGCGGGGACATTCTATAAGGTGCCCTAGATACTGGTGTGCTCCAGGGACCAACTCGATGGTAAAATCGACCTCTCGCTCAGAAGGAATTTCTGGAAAGTCTTCTGGAAAATCGTCAGTGTATTCGTTGACAACATGGGTGTCCTCAACTTTGACTTCCTTCTTTGTGATGACAACAGCGGCAAGAAAGGCCATACAACCTTTCCTCATCAGCCTTTTGACTCGAAGTGCAGAGATAAGTGACAATCTCTAGCGGTTTCTATCCCCTGGTTCTACCCAAGCTCACATTAGGTACGACAAATTTTGACTTGTGTGATCTAGTTTCATTTTATGTTCCTATTCCCTTGGACCCTAAGTTTAGGCTCTGATACCAACTGTCACGCCCCGATATTTTAGCAGCGGAATAAATACCGGGGGACGTGAACGATACAAACAAACGTATCACAGTTGAATAACACAGAGTCACAATTGAATATAATAACACATTCAAGACTATAATATGGTCACCAAAAGTATACTTTATTTCATTCCATTAAACTAGTTACAACCTTACATAAGAGGAATCGACTAAAGGGTCCATCATTCAAGTAAAACTTCCAGAAAAGTTTCACTATTACAGAGACTACTCAAATATCTACTTCTAAACTGTCTACTATTCATATGACGGTGCTCATCACTCTTGCCCTGTCCCATCTGACTCCGCTGGTTCTTCATCACCACCTGAAAAGGGCAGGATGATAGGGGTGAGCGAACTAGCTCAGTAGGATTTACATCTCAATAACGTGCGGGCACTGGTATACATGATTAGCATTTTAAATAGGCAGATATGCACATGAATATGATGACAATGCATGCAATACTAACAGATTGAATAGCAAAGTAGAATAGATATCAGATCAGATCAAATGTCGAGTTTCATAATAATGGACATATATTTCAAGTGTAGAATCATATCAAAAGAGATTGGCCATATTCAAGCAAAGCTCATGTGCTCACAAGAGCAAACGTATCATATCATGTCAAGTCAAGTCAAGTCAAGTCAAGTCAAGCTTCTCATGTCAAACAGGAGGCACATTTTTATAATCTTGCATGTCAGGTGTGCTATGCCAAGCACCAAGAGTCCATACTCCCGCGGTTAACAAGTACGTTGGGGCGCTCCTCCCCAGGACCGGACAGGGCCCCTATTGCACAGGCATTGGATCAAGTTTTGGACCAGAGTCCCACGTTGTGCCGAACAAATATATTCATATTATGGCCACAGAGTTTCAATGACAAGCTCATAGTAAAAAGGACATGATCATTTATAGAGTCAAGGAATGACAAACAGCTCGAAAGAACAAGGCATGCTAACATCGTATCTTATATTTCATAATTCATTAATGTCTTGACAAGAGGGTGTTTCTAAAGACAGATCATATGTAGAACATGTAATTTCCTAGCATGTATGCATATGACAATAATCAATTAAACACCGGAAAACATGAAACCATGAAACTTATATGCAAATCATAACATTTACACCACTAATATGTCCTACTAATCATGTATTCATCCCCACATTCATATCATATTATTATCTTATCAATTGACAATAAGCAAGATCAGAAGATAATCCAAGGATCATAAGAACAATCAAAATTTACACATTAGAATCATATTCATATCATTACCATTTCCTTTAATGGTTTGATTTATTTAAGTCCATGCATACATTATAACACCATGTACATGCTTGAAGACATCATGAATGATTAGACTCAATTATACAAAAATCTTGTAAGGGTAGTGTCGACACTAGATCAAGTGGTGTCGACACAATGCTTCAAAAACAAGACAAAAACGTCAAGTCGTGTCGACACGAGATCAAGTAGTGTCGACACCAGAGACAGCTTCCAGAAAACCCCCTAACTAATATGGGACAGTGTGTCGACACTAGCACATGTGGTGTCGACACTAGATCAGCTTCCCAGCACTTTCTGGGTCAAACTGGGTGAGTGTGTCGACACGGGATGGGACTGTGTCGACACTAGAGGGCTTCCCAGAACACTTTCTGGGCTGTTTTGGGACAGCAGGTCGACCTGAGTTCAGGTCAGGTCGACACAGGTTCAGGTCAGGTCGACACAGTGGCCCTCCCAGACGAAAACCACATGACTGCAGTGCAGAGATCCACTTCCGCCTCTTATAACTCTCTAACGAATGACATTTGGATAAAAGTTCAACATGAAAGATGAAGATAACAACTAGTAGAAGAACTTTGATGTTGAGAGTTTGATCTAATTCGGTCTCGAATCCCAAGAAAACATATGAGGAACAAGAGTTAAATGTATCCCGAAATCGCAGTATTTGCGCAGAAACTCTATTATCATGCTCCTAACTCTCTAACAAAGGTTTTTTGGACAAAACATCCAACATAGAAGATGATCGTGATGTCAAGTAGAAGAACTTTCATGAATAAAGTTTAGTCAAATTCAGTCTTTAATTATGTGCATAACAAGAAGAACAAGAAAAAGCCCTAACTGTACAAGACTTCAGAAAACCGACGAATACACAACGTATACTCCATGAAATTGAGTCAAACCAAATGCAAATGATCCTAGACTCAGGGAATTAGATGATGGTGTTGGTTTTCTTAATCATGGCCCGAGAACACCTACCATTACGAAGATCTAAAACCTGTTGATGTTCTGGACACAACAGGATGCAGGGCATGAAGCTCCTAGTTCCCAGCCTTTCTCCTGCTCCCCAGAAGTTCTTGCTTGCTTCCAAACGACCCAAAATTCGTTGTTAAACCTTTCCCAAGAGTTAGGGATGAGTTCTTATAGTTTTAGGATGTGTTAAGAGTCCTAATGATACTAGGAAAGGGCTACGAGCTCTGTTTCCTAGTTTCCAGTAAATCTGGGATTCCTACCCAAAAGAGGTAGCAGAGGTTTAGGAAACCTCCTCTTAGAGTTGGGTCCGGTTTTGGCTTACCTTGCATGACTAATCACCTATATTTTAACTCTAAATTGCCGTCATTAATTATTGCCTAATTACATACACGAATTTCTGGGTATTTTCTTGTCCCAATTTCTATCATTGGGCCAAATGTGCCCCATTAGCCCAATCTTGTTAATAGGTTATTAATACATGATATTGGAAGTCTCTCCAATATGTTTATTTAATTTATGGTCGGTTTATTTTTCCGTGTTAACGATTTCCTGACTTAGTTTCCTAATTCGGTAACTTGGTCACGTGTGACGTACACTCGACCAATCAGATTTTTCGTTGCACGAATTCCTTCGTGGAACACTTAGGTACAATGTTTGGGCTTGATTTATAATTTTTACGGAATTTTACGATGTGTTTTCTCACGTACAATAGTGGTACGTAAGTTCTACCATTCCGATAATACGGAAGTTATTTATTTACTAATTTCATACTTGAATTTGTTCATTTGACATAAGTTGTTCATTGATCCAATTTCTTTTATGGACTATCCCCTCATATTGTTTGGAGTCCACCATAAATTTTCATTTAGTTTATGATCTCATTTATACACCTAATAATGGATTGTCCAACTTATTTCTTAATTACGATAGGAAGTCACACTAACTCTTAAATATATCCCAAAAGACTTTTATTGACCCAAAATTCTTGATGGATCATCATAGGATATTATTGAAGTCCATCTATGATTTTTTTAAATTTTCTGACTCATCTATGTATGTGTGATAGTGATTTCCTGACTTATTCCCTGATTACGATACTCAGTCGCAAAACGTCTTAAACTTGGACCATCTGATTTTCCTTTGCATGAATTTCTCTGTGGGTCATTAGGGAGTATTATTTAGAGTTGAACTATGATTTTATGAAATTTTCTAATGGGTTTTTGTGTGTACGATAATGACACGTGCATTTTTGCTATTTCACAATATTGAATTTATCATTTTCAATTTATTTTTATTTTTCCAATTACTGAATTTCCGGGGTGTTACAGAAATATTCCTTCATTTCTGATTTGTCATCTCTTGAGAAATGAGGTAGCAAAGAAATCATTTGAACTCCACTTCATAGAAACTGAAAAAACGAATTGCTGACATCTTCACTAAACCCCTTCCTGACCATAGATTCTCATCTTTAAGGAGAGAACTTGGTTTTTGTAATGTCAAGTTTCTTGATCTCTCTCTGGGATTGGGTTGAGTGTTAGACATCTTCTGAGGGGGAGTTCTTTGTATCATGATATCATTTGCTTCCTTGATTCAGCATATCTCTCTCCATTTCACTTCTATTTCTTTTTGACAATGAACTCTTCAACTCACATTGTGTTGAACTTCTTGGTATATGAAATGGTGATTTGAAGAAGGACAAGTTTTGCTTGTCTAGACACTTTCACTATGCGAGAGTATGTGTCTCCGCCAAGTACCAAGAAATGAAAATGCAATTAATGAGGGGGAGTTTTTTATTGTTTAAAGAGAATCTTTCCTGATTTCAAAAAAAAACCTGCATATCTTTATTCTGATGAAAAGTGGTTGAAATCCTCATCTCAGGGGGAGCTAGAAAATTCAAGTTATATCCTTTGCAAATTCAAAACTTTTTCTTGCATTACATCAATTTCCTTGCATGATGTCCTCATTCAGGTGTCTAGAGTCTCAAATGATCCCTTGAGTGATCTACTACATTCATTTGTCAACTCTCACCTATATTCTTCAAAATTACAGAAATTCATATTTCTTTCTAAGACTGAAGGATGATGTGTGTCTTGATCTTAAACATGTTTTTGTATGCAATTGATGTTGGATATAGATGATATGTTTTTGTCAAAAACTCTCCAAAATCTATCAATTCAACAGAGCAATGGCACATGTGCTGAGAAACTACACACCTTCACAATGAATAGTGCCATGTATGTCATGAGGCACTAATGCTATCTCTGTTCAAAGGGGATTAAAAAATAAAAATCATGCAAAACAAATAAATATGCCCAATTTTTATGATGATTGAGTAACTGGAAATATTGGCGTCTAAAAAACGTATATTTTCATGTCAAAAGGTCATCATTTACCCATTTGAGACATGATAATGGATAAATCTTCAGTATCAGAGACTATAGTGTGTAAAAAGCATTAGTTCTTGAGTGAACAAGATATATCTCATTTGATAGTTTGTTTCAAAACAAAATATATATGTCATTGGAGAATGTGTTCTAAAGAATCATTCTTATCCATCATCAAGTTGTTCCTTAAAAATGTTTGCTGTCAACACACTTGTTTTCAGTCTAAAAGATTTTTTATCTCTTTGGAATTGAAGAATATGGTAGTGCGTAGTTGATTGTTAAATGTTTTATATCCCTCAAATTATCATTTTAATGACTCAAGTCACTGAATGCTCATATCCTGTTGGATATTATGTAAAACTTGAATTATGTTGAATTTTTGCAAAATTTAACAAATGAATTTTTTGGTCTCTTAAATACTTGAAATGATCATTCCACCCATTGATTATCATTATAAAGATATCCCACTAGCTCACAATTTTTTCAAAACTCAAATCCAAAATTTTCATCAGGCCAGGTCGACACTACTCCATCTAGTGTCGACACACTTTGACTCAGGTCGACACCGCCATCCTCTAGTGTCGACACTGACCCCCCTGCCAGACTCATTTAAACCGTGGGCGCGGTTAAGCGCAAGTTGTTCCTGCGGGGTAGGTTATCCAAAACCCTCTTTTCTCTTCTCCAGGTCGACCCGACGGTCACATTCTTCCTGGAATCCGGTAGGATTTTGAATCCTTTCCACCTTTTCTCTCCTCCATTCCATCTCCATCCGTCGTCTCTCATTCCTCTCTCTCTCCATCATCCCCGATTCCACTCTGCTTTCATGGCACCCAAGTAGCTTCCTCGCCGTGGAGCAAAATCAAGGGCTTCGGCAAGGCCAAATCCGGCGGATGAGATTCCTCCTCCCACTCAGAGGAGAACTAAACGTCGCCATGATCCTGTAGAGCAGCCAGGATCTTCATCTGCTAAGAGAGGTAGGGCATCCTCCTCTGGTCGAGGTCAAGGGTCCATGTACCCTAGGAGAAAAACCTAGACTCTTCTCCTGAAATTTCTGAGAAATCATCTCATCCTCCTTCCTCCTCCTCAGAGTCCTCCCAGCCCAGTAGGAGACCCCCTTCCAAACCCCTAAGTGCCGGGAAGACAATCCTGAAACCCAGAGCTGTGGATTTGGATGACAGTGAACTCATTGATGCATTTCCTGAAGTCTTGAACTTCTTCAAATTCCAGTCTTGGCAGTCTTTCATATCAGAATTTCTTCTAATTTACCCTAGACTTGTACAAGAATTCTATCAGAATTTGGAATGCACAGAAGAAGGGTACAAGTCCAAGGTCAAAGGGATTGCCATAGACATGCCAACAGACATAGCTGCTTCAATTTTCAAAGTCCCTGATGAAGGAGAAGATTACCACAATTTTGAATTCAACCTTCATGAAGCCTACACCATAATGACTGGTTTGCCTGCAGATGAGACTGATATTAAGCAAACCATGTCACAAAATTCAATACCAACACCTTTCCCCCTGTGTTGAGGCTTACTCATCACATGCTGACTACCATCATCACCTCAAGGTGGTGGGAGAGATAGGCTAACAGACATCCAAAGATTTGTCCTTTATTGTATGAGCAAGGACATCAAGATAAATCTCCATGTCATCATGTACTAGATAATCTCTGAGACCACTAGGCTGATTTGCATAGATCACTCCCTTATGCAGCCCATTTGACTGCAGTTTTCAAGCACTTGGTGTGCCTCTTGACAATGAGAAATCTGAGAAAATTCCTAAGTCCAACATCTATTGCTTTAAGCATGTTCAGAAATTCATGGGCTTTAGGATTGTTGGTGATCAGGTAAGGAGAGGGCCAACTACAGTAGAGGCCCTGTGGCTCAGGAGGATCAGCCTCCAATTCAGAGGAACAGCCTCCAGTTCCAGAGGAACAGCCTCTAGCTCTAGAGGATCAGCCTCAAGTTCATGAGGACCAGCCTCCATAAATGAGGATCAGCCTCATGTGGCAGATGAATTGAGGAACCTTTCATTGCCCCTCACTCTCCTCAACCTCAGCCCTCCTCCTCCATGAACCTTGAACCTGAAATCCCATCATTTTCTCCACCACCTCCAGCTCAAGCATCCTCCTCCTTTGTGGACCTTCTGTTCCACCAGAGTTGTTCACCTTCTTAAATGACATGTTTGACACCTTGAACAACTCTATTCAGACCATGTCATCAAATTTTGAATTGAGGATTCAAAGATTGGAGAACACAGTATCTGCTAAATTCATCGAGCAAAAGGCAGCCTCAGACTATGCTGCCCAAGGATCAACAGGTTGATTGGGACATGGCAGATGCTTCGATTGAGCTGAAGGAGCACCAACAAAAGCTGGAAATAGTTCTCAGGGAATTTTGGCAAATTCCCAAGCTGATGTCTTCAACACCAAGCAGACACTATCTGAGATCAGCAAAAGAAGACTATCATTTGCACATATGGTAGATGACTTGGAGAGCATGAAGAATCTCTCTGCTCACATTGATGGAGAAATGTCTGCACTCAAGAAGAATTCAAAGTATTGAATAGGCCAGGTGGTCAACTGGTTCATCTTCCTCTTCACAGCCAAGGTCAAATGAGTTCAGTGCACTGCAAGCTTCAATGTCAGAAAATTCATAAAGAATGGAGAATCTTTTGCACACAAGACTCTCAACTATCCAAGCCCAAATGAAGTTTAGTCTAACTTCAATGGAAAAGAGGCTAACGGATATTGAGACTATTTTGTTACCCATTCCTCCTCCTCCTCCCCAGTAATGTACTTCTTTTGATAATGTCAAAGGGGGAGAAGTTTGTGTTTGAAAGATTGTAATGTTCACATCATGAATGAAATGAAATGAATAGAAATTTCTGTGCCTATTTTTGTGCCTCAAATGTGATTGCAAATCTTCTGAATGAATGTGAATGTGATGAATGCTTGTCAAGCTGCTTGACCTTTATGTGGAAACAACTTATTCTAGTAACATTGTGTCTATCATGTGTATAAATTTCAATGTCACTAAAAATTGTTCAAAGGTCCTTGACAAGAATAAATAAAAGAAAATGAAAATGCTTAAAATCACATTTCATTGAAAATTTCCAATTCCAAATGAACTTAATGTTGCCATCAACAAAAAGGGGGAGATTGTTGGGTTGAGTGTGAATATAATTCATTTCTCCTCACATTTTGATGATGACAAGTTGTGATTTTAATACATAACCATTGGAACATGTAAAATACATCACCTGAATTACAATATACAAAAAGCATGTTTCCAAGCACATTTATCATTGATATTCATGATAATATATTTAACTAATGATTCATGTGTTTATTTTCTCAGGGACAAACATTTTCTGCAAAGGTAGTGTCGACACAACCATCCTTGGTGTCGACACAATGGTTCAGAACAAAGGCAGAAATGTGAAGAAAAGTCCATCTCAGGTCGACACTAGTTCAGAGCAGGTCGACACTAGAGAGCCTTCCCAGAAGACTTGTTGTTCAGATAGCCAAAGCAGGTCGACACCAATTGCAGGCAGGTCGACACTAGATGGCTCTCCCAGAAGGCCTATTTTTCAGATGGCCAAAGCAGGTCGACACGAGATGAGATCAGGTCGACACTAGAGAGCCTTCCCAGAAGGGCTGTTTTGCTGTCTGGGACATGAGGTCGACACTGAATCATCTCAGGTCGACACCAGAGACCTCTCCCAGGGATTTGTTTTGCCAGTCTGGGATAGTGTGTCGACACACTCGTGGGCAGGTCGACACACTCCGGAATCTCTGTGACTTAAACTTTCTCCTGGACACGTGGCACCCTAGGGAGATGTCAGATCATTCTTGGATCATGTGCTCACGTACCCCAAGGGTATCTTTCAGATACTTAGGGTACAAATACCCTCTTATTGGGCACTCATCCCAAGAGAATCTCTTTAGAGCCTCCAGAAACCTGTAAGCGGCGGCAAGAGAGTCTCACCTACCTGTTCTGCTCTCTCTTGTGCTCCCACACCAATTCACACTTCTTCGGGCACAAGACTTGAAGATTGATCAGCATGAAGCACTAGGATCAACTTCAAAGGAGCAGATCAAGTAGAAGCCAGCAATTGTGAAGTTCTCAAGGAAGATCCCAAGATCAATGTTGCAGAGCATCGGCCAAGGACTTCAAGTGATCAAGATTCTTCCAATCCGCCTCTACAAGGGAGTTTTCTTGAAGAACAAGAATTGTCAACCTCGAGTCTAAAGTCTTCCTTGTTTCTTCCTGGCTATTCTAGAAATTGTGCTTAATCTGTTGCACCTATTTTCTTAATTTGGCCTTAATGGATCAGATCATTGCTAGAGGATATGCATCTTATTGTTTTTGTTCTAGCAAGTGGTTTGTGAGCCTGCGTGATCAGTAGTTTGTGAGTCGTCGCACTCACTGTGTGGTTTGAGCCGTCGTGCTCAGTTTGGAGTCGTCATACTCCGGTTGTTGTGTGAGCCGTCGTGCTCAGTTTGGAGTCGTCGTGCTCCAAGGTTTCTTGAGTCGTCGTACTCAAGGGTGTTTGGAGTCGTCGTACTCCTGTGTGAGTTGTACTCATGGTTTTTGAGTAGTGTGGCCTCACTGTGTGAGGGGTGGACGTAGGAGTCACTGGAGGTGATTTCCGAACCACCTGAAAATCCCTTATGCATTGGTTTGAATTGTGGTTTGCCTTTGTATCTCACTAGATGCATGCATAGGGATTTCGTTCACACTACTAATTGATTTACTCACACACACTAATCACACTTCAGATCAGTAAATTAATTGGGTGATTTGAACTTTGATTTACAGTAATTTTAAAATGCCTAAGCTTCCGCGTTAATTGGTATTAGATCTATTCAACCCCCCCTTCTAGATCTGATCCTTCCACCCATCCGTTCATAACACTCTTCTCACTCGGACAAGGTCCAGGGGAAAGAGAAGCTAGCATGTAGACCAGCAAGTGGATGTATCATGTGTATGAAGTCTCAAAGAAGGATGGTCAATTCAAAAGAAAAAGTAAGAAGGGAAAGGAAACAAAAGTAAAAGAAAAATGGCAAAAAAAAAATAGGGGCATGTCAAAGGAGTGGCAGTACAGTTCCCCGTGGGACGCCCTTCAGCCCGGTCGTACGCATGCCCCCAATTCAAAGAAGAGCAATGACCCTAAAGTCCATGGACAACAGATAGAGTGCACATGTGACATACCCATTGCAAATTTTATATGCCAGTAAACCCAACCCCAAGACCAAGTCTTGTCTCATTACTAATCTTCCTATTTCTCCCTAGAAACCAAAGGAATCCAAACCTGGTCTGTGTTAAAACATCATATTCAAGAGGCAAGAAGCTTAGTGAGCCCAGGACAAATGCATGCTGCATATAGACATATCCATCAGACAAGAGATGAGGACGAGATCTATGGCTATTACTCAAAAGGGCGAAAAGTGTTGTTATCGGAAATCTCAAAAATTCAAAAAAATCAGAAATTTCAAAAAATCCAAAAGAAAATCAAAAATTCAAAAATCCAAAAAAAAAAATCAAAACTATCAAAATTTCAAAAAAAATCAAAAATCCAAAAAATCCAAAAAAAATCCAAAAAATGTGAAAAATCCAAAAAAAAATATCCAAAATCCAAAAAAATCAGAAATCTCAAAAAAAAAAATCCAAAAAAAGTAGAAACCTAAAAAATTCAAAAAAATCAGAAAATCCCAAAAATCTAAAAGAATGTGTGTACATATCGCTCTCTTTTAGCATGCATTGTTTTTTCCTTTCCGCTATTTAATAAGGCTCAGCCTCTTGACAATTATAAAGTTACATTCATGTTTATTTAAGCGCAAGGGGTTGAGTCAAAGAGCAGATCCAACCTGTTTTGATGAGTGTGTAGGAACAGGTAATTTTAAGGGACACGCGCGGTGCTCAGTATTCTCCGTCTCTCTCTCCCGTGTTTGAATCTCATCTCACACTCGTACAATTGCAAATCATTCATTAAGAGTTGACATGAAATAAAATTCCACTAAAAGATGAACCATATGTACAAAAAGAGGGGAGGTGGCTCACAAGTCTCCTCAGTGTCCACCGCCACTCTCCCCAGATCCCTCCCGCCGGCTAGTGGTGGCGGCATCTCGCCGCCACCCTAACGCTCTGGCACCCCCCTTACCCTGGTGGCGCCTCTCCTCCTCCTCGTTCCTCCGCCAACTGGAGGAACTTGCCAAATACTTCCTACGGAGGCGCCGGTCGCCCTACTGACACTCGCCCCGCTCCTGCTCCTGCTGCATGTGTGACCTATGTCCGTCACGATCTGCTGAAGGCTCTGCGCCACCGTCCGCTGCGCTAGCAGCTCCGCAAAACCAGTCTCGAACAGGGAACTCCACGACACTCTACCGAAGGTCGAGTGAGAGTTGATTGAGGTACAAGTGAAGAGGTAGCACAGGTTGAATGCATGCAACCACACCGACCAACCGAAGTAGGGGTTGGCCTGCACCAACCAGGGCTGTCCCTCATCACCCTCCCCCAGGTATGGCTGCCAAAACCTGCAAAGGAAAGATCAGTCAGTCATCGGAGAAGTGAAATCAAGCAGTTAATCAAAGGGAAAGGTTAAAACACTTACATCCGGGTAGAGATAGCTGTCGATAGCCTCCTATAACGCTCCAATTGGTCCCCGAGATTGCGTGAATCTCGGCGAGAATCCCAGCGGCGTGCAATGGGCACGAGGCCGGCCGCGTGAGATCCCCTGTCCCAAGGCTGGGAGATGTAGATAAGCCCAAACCTGTAAGATGAGAAGCAAGTTAGAGGGTAGTTTAGAAATAATTCAATTCAAAGGGTTAAAGTTAAGGTGTGTACCTAGAGAAAGGGAAGAACCCACTCGTCGAAGTCTGCCGCTCGAGGTGCCTAGGCTGTCGAACTGGTGCGCTAAGAAGGCTGCCCCTCAAGCATACCCCCCTACCTCACCCAAATCCTCCAGCAGAGGAAAAAGCGGCAATGGACTGCATCACCTCTCGTGGCAAACAGAAGTCTACCAAGAGAAAAGAACGGGAAAGCGGCGCAAGTCCATGTCCGCTTCAGCCCCTGGCTCACTCGCCAACTCTCTCTGACTGACCCTAACTAGCCGCTCAAAGTACCTGTCCTCACTCTCCCCAGCACTCTTCCCGCTCATGTAACCCCAGACTCGCCTGCAACGCTACCCTGGGGACCAAGGAAGACCTGCGCTCTACAGGAAGCTCTAGCAGTCGCTCGGCTAAGTCATGATAACAGGGTAAGTGAATCCACTCAACGGCTTCCACATACACTCTAAGCCTGTGATCTGGCTCACATCCTCTAGGCTAGGGATCATATTCCCCATGGGAATACGAAGGCCGTCGCCTCCGCATCCCACCTGCTCCGCAGAGCCTGGGGAGAGCCGAATCCACCCCATTCTCTCTATTCTAAATATCTCCCCAAACCCCATCTCCTTTATCCTATCTCTCTGGAAATGGGGGGGAATACTAGGAGACAGCCAAAACGAGCATCCAGGACACTCGGGCCTCATCTCACCTACAAGTATCAAGTTCAGTTAAAATCAGGTCACTT
This sequence comes from Colocasia esculenta, assembly GCA_014218235.1. Taxonomy (NCBI): domain Eukaryota; kingdom Viridiplantae; phylum Streptophyta; class Magnoliopsida; order Alismatales; family Araceae; genus Colocasia; species Colocasia esculenta. Next base: position 55,411,417 of record CM024758.1, read on the forward strand.
TTAGTGTTTGGTCCAAGTCGCGACATGTAGGGGCCGCGACCTGGTCGCGATGGTGCGGTGAGCCCGCGACCCTGCCGGGGTCGCCTTCAAAGGCGTGATCAGGTCACGTCTATCCAGATCGCCGCAACATGGTCGCGACGCCCCGCCCCGCCGCAACACCCTGTCGCGACGGGTCGGGCTGACGCATTATCAGGACCAGATCGGCCGGAGCCCCCTTTGTATGATCCTCTTTTCTTGGGCTTCTTGCCCTACATTTGCCCTCTGGGGGCTCCGTCTACCATCTCTACACATCCATACAAGGGTTCAAAGTCGATCTACTTACCGATTTCATCGCCTTGGCGCGTTTCTTCCGTTCCTCCTCCACGTTCACAGTCGGGGCCTCTTCTTCCTCTTCCACCTCCATCTTCGCGATGTCCACCTATTCCTCAACCGGAGGTGCCTCCATTTGGTGTCAGGAGCTCTACCGCCCCGCCTGGCACTTCCTTCGTGAGGAGCCCTCGCCCGAGTTCTTCTCTCCCTCCATCTAGGTCGGGGTTGGAATGGGTGAGATTGTGGGCAAGCAAAGGAAGCAAGCAAGCAAGGGAAGCAAGAAGTGGAGAAAATTCAAGGTTTGAGGGGTTTGAGGTTTCAAAGTTTGGAAAAGAAGAAAAAAGGGCACCCTTGTTTTTTTGAACCGATCGGTTCTACTCGCGTCAAGACGGTGGGTCGTGACATAGTCGGGACAGTTCGATGACCGCGTCTCTGTCGCGACCATCTGCCCCGACGCGTCATTAAGGCGACACTAATTCCTGTCGCGTCATCAACAGAGGTCTTTGCGTTTGCAGAAAGTTCAGTTGTATTCATTTCAAATCCAAATCATTACATTCACTAATTCTTTCTATCAATCAAATAAATGCTACAAATCCTTTCCTAGTTACCATCTTTCCTACAAATCAATCCTAATCAATGCTCAAACAATCCCCGCCGCTGGCTGAATTTTTTTCGAAGCTTCAATGTATTCTTTGATCACATCTTCGTCCTCTTCTACCTCGGCTTGGACAACGCTCCTCGCGCATCCTTCCCAATGAACGATGGCGCTACGTACGTCGCGCTCGTCCTGCTCATCCCCCCCTCTTCCTCTCTTGGGTAGGTGGGTAGTGCGATAGGATGGGGACCACCGTGCGCGCTGCGCCACATTGGATATAGCACCGTTCCGGGTGGTAGGTAACCAGTGCTTCATTGCCCAAGAGTCGTAAGGCGAGCCCGGTGTGGTGAGGTAGGTGGATCATTCGGCCGTGCAGAAGCGGGGGCGCATGTCAAACTCTGCCACGGTCATCCTTTTCAAAAATCGTGCCATGCTTTTCGTCCTTTTAGTTGCACCGTCTTGCACCACGCCTTGGTGCTCATGCGTAGAGGCCGCCTACGAAAGCCAGCGGATGGTTTAGCATCGTCTTGCACTCTGTGGCTAACTCCTCCATTCCTCATAAACTGAATGTGAACGCCCATCCACAGCTCGAGGGCGATAATGGAGCCGAAGAAAGGACCTTCGATAGCTGCAGAAGATAGACCAGCATAGAGGAATCCCAACTTAGCCTGTCCAATGCTCATACCTTCTGAAATGGAGTCAACAATGCTGAGGTTGGCAAAGGAAATAGCCCCGTCCGTTGTAGGGAAGAGGATGACTCCGCAAATGCAGATCGTAGCCGCTTTGGCGATGGCCTGATAATTGCCCGTCTTGTGCTTGCATTGTGATGTGATCCACTGCGCAATGGGAAGAAGGTGGACGGTATCCCGCTTGTCATGGACTGCAAATCCGTCTTCATTGTCGTGATCTCCGCAAGGATGCTCCAGGAGTTTGATCAGCACCACGGTGTAGGATATTGCAAACTCCTCACCCCTTTGGTACCGCGGGAGGCTGAGCATGATCTCTAGTTCCTCAGAAGGATGTTGGCTTCAAATGTCGGGAAGATGAACGTGTGAGTTTGCGGATGCCACCTCTTCGCTAGCGCTGTCATACTATCTCACACGTGCACCATCTTGTCGTATTTCTTGGCCAATATGAGCACAGTAGATAACCCCCACTCCTTCATGTGAGAGATCGAGGCAGGAGGAAGCAGTTCAAGCATCGGAGATAGCCACGGTATCTTGGAGAATCGTCTCTAGCCGGGAAGGATCTGAAATAAGAGAAGAAAGATGAGAACGGAAGAGAAAATAAGAGCGGGAAAACAGGGGAAAAACAGAGCATAAGTGCAGAAAGTTTAGAAATTGAGGAAAAGCCGCTTACATGGAGATCCGAGCGCATGAAGATGTCCCCGGGATGTCGGAGAGATGCTGGAGATCAGCATATGACTCCCTAGCAGCTTTGGACCGGAGTAGGAGGGATCTCCTCTTGGAAAGCAGAGTAGTTTCTCTTCATGGTGGCAAAGAGGGAGAAACATGGGAGGAAACTTGAAGAGAAGAGAGGCTAAGAGTTAGCTGCGGGATTAGCCGCCTAAACCCTTCTTTTATAGATTCTAGAGAGGTATAATCCCACTCTAATCCCGTAACTAGGTGTTAGGATGAGATTAGAACATATTTAGGAGTTCTAGTGTTAGTCTAAGAGTCCTAGGATAAGGATAAACTCCATTTCTGGTTTTTTCTGGGTTTGGTCCGAGTCGCGAAGCCGCGATTTGATGGCACTTTGTTGCCGCAGGGTGGTGCGACGCGACTATGTCGCAGTCACCCTGAGCGTCGCCTCTCTACCTGAGGGGTTGTTTTCATGACTGTGCTGTATATATGTGTTGTTGATTGTTTATAATTATGGTTTGTTCATTATATTTGTTTCTTGTCCAACGAAAAATAAAACAAACAAACAAACAAACAAAACAAATAAAACAACAACAAAAATTCAAAATATACAAAAAAATCAGAGAACTAGAAAAATCAAAAAAAATATGGTCGCACAGGTAAGTCAGGTATTGTATCTCTATCCCTACTCCCTGCATTACTATATGGTATTCTACTTATTATATCATTTCAAGGACCGGCTGGTTCTCAATGTGCTCTGGGATTTGAGTTCCCTTTTACCAAAAATGGTGATAATCTAGGTGCACATTGTGAATCGTTGGACAGGCCGTTGAGTTGTTTAAGTTCGGGAACGATGGATTCAGGCCTGCACTGCGGTTGTGGGTAGTCTCTTGACCCGTCCTTATCTAGCTTAGCAATATTATCCTTGATGTATTTTCTATTTTCTCTTTTTCTTTGCATTCATTTTGATGATTTCTTTTATTTTATCCCAGCATGCATCATGTAGGACTTTGAGCTTTCTTGACTCACTGCTGTCTTTTGATGAGCCCTTGTTGAGTGCCCAATCACCCTCCAATTCTAAACAAGAAATCCAATTCCGCTCCGAATCGGAAGTTTTGTCTCTGAGTGAGTCGTTCCGTCAGTTTGACAAGAATTTCCCTGTCTAGATTCTATATCAAATTTTCATCCTATTCCTTTGATCCGTTTTGGTTGCGAACCCTCCCAGGATAGAGTCATGAGTTACCTACCTGGCACTCACAAGTCTCTCCAACGCAAAACCTGTAGGCCAATCGGCTAGGGTACCTCTCAATCGAGGGGTTGATCGTCCTCCTCTTTTCTCCTTCTCGTCCAAACTTGTTCTTCTTGGCATCCTGCTCGAGCAGCTGACTCGGGGCTTTCACGAAAATTCCTGTTGCCTATTAGTTAGACTGGGTGTCTCTTACCTTGGTTCCCACTTTTTAGTCCACTCCACGGCATTTCCACTTCGCCATCACTTCGTGACAACTCCACTCCACTTCCGCTTCGTACCCTGTAAAGAGGAAGCCAAGGGGGGCAATCTTTAGACACCCGGTTCCGACTAATGGGTTGAACCACATTTCATGTTATCCTAGTTAGCCCCTATTTGGTCACTCACCTTAAGCCCATCATTAGCCTTGACTGAGCCCATTAACAATTTAAAATTGCCTTGAAATCCCGCCCATTATCATTTTGGAGAGTCCTTATGCAATTATAACTCAGATTTTTATGAAACTGGTGATAAATGCAAAATAATTCGATTTCCTAGTCGCGACATATCGTAGCGCCGCGACTCTAGTCGCGACGGCCCTGGACGCCGCGACAGCCCATGCATGATATCCATGCACCTGGGCTTACTGTCGCGACGCCCCGACCCGTCGAGTCTCTAGTCGCGACACCACGATACGCCGCGACAACGCCTGAGCGCACGAGACTCCGCAACAACCTCCTATTTATCTTCCTATTGATCCAGCTTTATCCTAGGAAATCTCTCAACCCCTTGGGGCGAGATTTGGACCTAGGGACTCTTGTGAGGATCCCTTGGACTCTCCCTTGCAATTTTAAAAGGCCATTATCTCCCATTTCGATTTTGACCATTTTGAAGAGATAATATCACCCATTTCTCTCTCATGGCTCTATAAAAGAGAGGCCCCTCCTCAAGGACGAGAGGAGCCTCATTGTTACCCCGAAGGGCTGCAAATTTCCTTTGACAAATACTTAGCCTCGCAGCCACCTTCCCTCCGTTTCCCTCACAATCCCTTTCCACAAAGCAACCCATTCCATCATCTATGGAGCACGGGACGTGAGAAGGGTGACTTCAGCATTCTCATGAATCTTTTGGACGATCCTCGAGCTGCAGCCACAACAAGGAGTCGCCCTAATGGGGCTCACTCTCTCCCTTCCTTTCTCCTTCTTTTGCATGTATTTTTCATGTTATTCTTAGATGAATATATTCAGCACACACCTACATTTTTCTATACCTAAAGAGGTTTAAAAACCCCCCAGGTTCGTCCCCTCCATGTTCCCATCCTTTCTTTCTATTTTGGAGTAGATACTATGTTAACGTGTTCTAATAGGGCTTCCATTTGTTTGTTTTCTTTTGTGGCAGGCATCCAACCATCATCCACGAGGAGCTCTTGCCTTCTGGCCAGCTAGAAGACGAGAAGAAGGTCCACACTCCAACAACTCCCACACAAAGAGAACGTGGCGGCGGAGGACGACGCGACAAGAAACGCGACTCGAATCAGCGTCGCGTTATCAGCATTGTCCCGACCGCTAAGGCCGCCGCAACACCAGGTCCGACCACTTTCTCTCTCCTCTTCCTAGTTAAGTTAGCCGTCATCATTTTCTATTTATAAAGCAGCTTGCTAGGTGGCGATCACATTCCATGTTCACACACCACTAGATTTAGTACTTGTTCATGTCGAGGGGGGGGGGGGGCGTCAATCCCGTGATTACACTTCTCACAAGAGGAGGCTACATGGGAGCTAGAAGAGGCCATAAAGAAGCAGTATCCACATATGTTCGGTTAGTACCATTGCTCTAACTTCATGGACAAAGTTTTATTTTAGGGGGAGAGGGTGTAAGGCCCTAGTTTTTGTGCCTTTTATGACTTGTTGTTATATTTTTAAGTGCTGTTCGAATTCCTTCTTAACATCAACATCCTTTACCGTTAACAACCCATTGACATCAAGTAATGTGCCGTTTACAATCTGACCTGAAGATCATGACGTCAAAATGTATTGATGTTTACTTTTGGTTGACGGCAACAAATTGGCCGTTAACTTCTCCGGCTACGTTTGGGTTTCTTTGCCCTAAAACCGTCCCAATTTCTCCATGAGATAAACTCGGAAACCCACGTTGGCCAGGATTTCTCTTTCCTAGGACACCTACGACCTAAACTCCTATAAAACTAGGTCATCTCTACAAAGAGAGGACTTTGGCTCAGCTAGGGCTTTTTGGGTTTCGGGGAGAGGAAAAAGAGTGAGTTTGTGCTGGTAGATCCAGCGAGCCAAAGGCCGCACCGACGTTCTACTGCAAGGGGGAGGTTCTTCTGAATGTAGAGAAGCTCTCCCAACGTCGAGAGATCATCTGTAAGGGCGTGAAGGTCGAATCAAACCTGGGAAGACCACCTCTTTGGCTTGGCTGAGGAGGGCTCCATCACCCTAATTCGATCTTCAGGAAGTTTCCTAGAGGCAAGTAACTTAGGGGTTTCATCCCTATGCCTATCATCTAGGGTTTTACAATTTTTATGGATTTTTATCTCACGTCCTGGACCCTGAAATTCTCTGTCCTTTTTCTTTCGATCTGCACTTTCTGTAGACAGGAAGTTGACGGCAACATCCCTGATATTAAGTTCTTGTGTTGATGGCAATCGATCATGTCGTTAACCTCCCTTGACGGCAAACCCCTTGTTGTTAAGTTCTTAAGATTTTCCAGAAAAGTCTTTTAACATATGTGATGTGATCATTCTGAGATCTTGATATATGCATATCTTTAGAGAATTTTGTCTTGTCAGGTACATTTAGTAGATTGAGTTATAAATTTTGGATACTTTTCTGATATATTTTCAAATTTAGAAATTTTGTCATGAGTAAATGAGCATGTCTTAGACTTTAATTCGGGATAAATATGTATGATGCGAATTACTGTCATAGTATTTTTCCAAGAACTTAGGGTTATTGTGTGCATGTTTAAAGATAGATAAAGTCGTCAGTTTTCTATTTATCATGTTTTTAATAAATCATCTTGTTAATTACCTGAGATCTATGTTAAATGTTAAAAATAGATGTACTATTGTGAAAATTCAGAAAAATTAACATACGACATATTCCATATATAGGATCTGTGATAAAGTTTGAGCATATTCTGACATATGTGACTACTGTTTCCAGCTATATGCCATTAATGGTCATGTTAAACATTATTAATTAAAAGTGAGGTTTCTCTAATGATTAGCACCATGATTAGGTTCTGTTAAGCATGTTTTAACACTGCTAGACATCATGATCATTTCTGTAACCTGATATATGTGTTTAAATTATGAGCATGTAATTGGTTATTAAGTGCATGAAAAATTGTGTTAATCATGTGACCAAAGTGATGAATGTGATTAAGTGATTAATGTGGCAAAATTGACACTGCTACCATAGAAGGATGTAAACGCGTACTGTAGAAAAGTCCTTATGGGATGGCTCAATGTGTATGCGATATCCTGTGGGCATCAGGATGAAACTTGGAGGTGGACAAGTACCACTGGTTATGGTGGAGAGTGCTTCTCCCGGTTCTGCGTAGTTACCAAGATTTGTCACTATATTCTTAGGAATGGATGGGTGGAAGGATCAGATCTAGAAGGGGGGGTTGAATAGATCTAACACCAATTAATGCGGAAGCTTAAGCAATTCAAAATTACTTCGAATCAGAAATCAAATCACCCAAACAATTTACTGATCTGAAGTGTGATTAGAGTGTGTGAGCAAATAATTAGAAGTGTGAAGGAAATCCCTATGCATGCATCTAGAGATACAAAGGCAAACCACAATTCAAAGCAATGCACAGATGATTTTTAGGTGGTTCGAAAATCACCTCCAGTGACTCTTACGTCCACCCCTCACACAGTGAGGCCACACTACTCAAAACCTTGAGTACAACTCACACAGGAGCACGACGACTCCAAACAACCTTGAGCACGATGACTCAAGAAACACCTGGAGCACGACGACTCCAAACTGAGCTCGACAGCTCAAACAAATAACCAGAGTACGACGACTCCAAATTGAGCACGACGGCTCAAACCACACAGTGAGTGCGACGACTCACAAACCAGAGCTCGACGGCTCACAGTACAAAAGCTAGATCTACACAAAAGAGATCAGATCCTCTAGCAATGATCTGATTCAAAATAGATTCGTACACAGAAATTTGTGCAGAAATTCATGCACAAATCTCACAGACGAAATAAGGAAGAACAAACTCTGAGATGAGGGAAATGGATGTAGAAAGAGTGTTCTTCGATGAAGAGGCCTTGCAGAGACTTCAATTGAGGAGGCTTGATGGAAATCGATGGAGATTCTCCTCAATTGGCGATGCTCTGCTTTGATGGCATCTGAAATGCCAGAAATCCTCTTCTCCGAGCCTCTTCAGTTAGATCTGCTCCCTTGCCTTGCACAACAACCTTCTCTCCAGGGATTCCCCTTGATTCCCTTGTCTTCCTCTTGAAAGGATGGCTTGCAGCTTCTGGAGATGGAGACAGATCTAGAGAACCCCGTTGGCCGCCAAAAGGCTTCTTCAAGTAGTGTATGGGCTCTCTTGCCTTTGGGGTTCAAGGAGCATGGGTATTTATAGCCCCATAATGTCCATAAAGTGCCTTGGGGTGCATGGGCACAGAAACCTAGGTCAAATCCCCTAATTCCCAAGCAGCCACGTGTACTGAGAAATTCAAATTTTGTGTTTCAGCCGGAGTGTGTCGACCTGCCCTGATCTAGTGTCGACCTGCTGTCCCAGTCAGGCAAACTGGTCTGCTGGAAACTGGGTCTAGTGTCGACCTGCCCTGATCTAGTGTCGACCTGCATTGATCTAGTGTCGACCTGACTTGATTTAGTGTCGACCTGCTTTGATCTAATGTCGACTTGGTTTGATCTAGTGGTGGCCTGATGTCCCAGTCAGGCAAACTGATCTGCTGGAAACTGGGTCTAGTGTCGACCTGACTTGATCTAGTGTCGACACTACCAAGACAAAAATGTGTGAACCTGAAAATATAAAGTGTAAATAATTAATACAAGATATTATCATTAAAATATGAGATATTAAACATCAAAAACATGTTGTCTAAGCATTATTGTGATATGTATAATATGTATAACATGTTCAACATATCATCATCAAAATCACAATTAAACATCAAAAACATGTTGTCTAAGCATTATTGTGATATGTATAAAATGTATAACATGTTCAACATATCATGGTCAAAATCACAATATGTCATCATTAAAATCAAAATATGTCATCATTAAAATCACAATATGTCATCATTAAAATCACAACATGTCATCATTAAAATCACAACATATCCTCATTAAACTCACAACATGTCATCATTTAATCATAATATCTATCATTAAAATCATAATATGTCATCATCAAAATCAAAGTATGATTGATGTTCAATTGTCATCATTAAAATACAACTTTAGGAAATTCCAAAAACAACTCAACCCAACAATTTCCCCCTTGAATGATGACAAAACATATGCACAATCTCCCAATAACCTGACTCCTTGACTACAATAACTCCCTCTTTGACCATATACACCCTTGACCTTTCTCCCCTAGAGACCTTTCATCCCCTAGAGACCTTTCTCCTTTAAAGAACTTTATCCCCTTTGAACTTTCTCCCACTAGAGACCTTTCTACCCCTAGAAACCTTTCTCCCCCTTTTTGACAGCATCAAAAAGATAGATAAGAGAGAGAAACAAAGAATAGTAGGAGATCAAGAATGAAATGGAGTAAAGGAATGGTCAGAAATGATGAAAATAAATGAGACAAGTGATATTGACATATGAGAGAAATGATGTGTTTTTGGTATTGTGCAACAAAGTTTAATCATAAAGACACACTCAACATAAAGAATAGCAAATTATAATGAGCTGAATGTGGTTAAAAAATGATGCAAATGTGAAATAAAGTGACCTAAATGAGTGAGCAGAAGTATTTAACAAGGATGTTAGGAGCTTTAAGTTAACAAAATGTAAAATAATAAGTCTAAACTCAGTAAACATGAGCTTTGTTAAGATCTTAAGCTTTTCCATCCTATCTTTTGATTTTTTTCATTTTTAACTGGGAAAGAATACAAGAATAAATTAGTTAAATCTCACTTTTCAGTGCAAGAGATCACATTGATCAGATGCAAGATCTTTGATTACTCAGTGGTTTAACTTTCATTATCTTATACAGAGTTGAAAACTTTTATTTCCACTTTTTGACGCGAACCAAATCACTTATCAGGTGAAATGACCCGGTTACTCAGTGGTTCAAGAATTTGCATTGCTCTGTTTGTATCTTTCCTGATTGATCATTTTTCTTTTGATATTTAGCAGGAATATGTTTGCTTTGACCAGAAAAGTCATGACTACAAATTTAGAAAAATATTCTTAACATGTGGTAAAAATAAAGCTTAAACATACACATGTGAAATATTAAAGCCACTCATGTGCCTACAAGTGTTTTGCACGTCATTTTAAAGACATTCAGTATTAAGAGTGCATACCTTGAAATGATACTAAATCTTTGAAATTAAACTAAATGCACAATGATTTTAGTTTTAATCTTTTAATTCTCTCATAAGAAAAGAGCACAAGGACTCAACATTCTGATGAGTTTGAGGTTCATAATAGACAGTAAGGTCAAGGAATGTAACAATGACTTCCCCCTTTCATGTAACTCCCCCTCACAAGGTGAACATGAAGATTATAGGAGGAATAGGAATGGAATGAACATGAAGGCAGAATGAACATGAATGTTTTTATTGAAAGACAATGACTCCCTCAACAATTGCATACAAGGCTCTTGATACTTGGTGGAGACATATACTCACACATAGTGAAAGTATCCAGACAAGTCTGACTTGTCTTTCTTCAAATCACCATTTGATATACCAAGAATGCCAATGCAATGTGAGAGTGAGGAATTTAGTTGCAAGAACATTTGTCAACAAACTAAATGGGAGTTGATGATAAATCAGATATGAAATAATATTTCTCCAGTATTTCACTCAAAGATTCTTTTGAATCACTTCCCCATAAGATATGCATGATATGAAATGATCATTTAAGCATTCAGATATGTTCATTTAAAGTAGATTGCACAGAAAGAATATGAACATGATCAAGCATGCATTAACAGGCAATTTATTGAAGGAGAAAAGTTTCAAAGACTTAAAATAAGGTTTTTGAGATTTTCAAATTTTCTTGATGACCTTTATGCAGGAATGGACTATTGATACTTGGCGGAGAACTTTTCTCACGCATAATGATAGTTTCCAGACAAGCTTAACTTGTCCTTTCACATTTCACCATTTGATATACCACATAGTCACTACAAAAGGTCAATTATTCTTCAGTTTTAGCATGAAATTCATTGCATTTTTCAAGAACATTTTTGCACTTTTTCAAATTTACTCCCCCTTAATATGTGCATGGAATGAAAAAGCTAGTAAGCATTCACACATGATTATGCACACCATTAGCTTTAAGCATAACATGACCTTTAGTACTTGGCGGAGTATTTTACTCACGCATAATGAAAGTTTCCAACAAGCATAACTTGTTTTTCCACATGTCATCATTTGATATACCAAAAAGTCAAATCTGTTGATATGCACACAGAATCATGGCACAGTTAAGCAAGCATGATAACACAAACATGATTCCAATTGTTATGACACAAAAAGTTCATTGTTGGGAGTACCATTGAAACACATTTCTCATTTTTCAGATAAAAATTAAACATTCATTTCAATTCAGCAATTCAAATTTGAAATGATAAAGAAGTTTTACCTGAAAGGACTTCAATTGTTTTCCAAATATTTTACCTGTGTTCTCCAATCATTTCTTGCCTTGCACAGCCAATATCTTCAATCCATTTACAATGTATGGCTGCAAGACTCCTCAGCTTACTGATCAAGCTGGTTTTGGGACCCACACTTGCTTGGGTCCTGCAATGAATTCAATGTTAGAGTGCAATAGAGATTTCTGAATCCAAAATGATTTTATTTTGGTATAGATGCATTTCTTTCATTGACAGAACTATGAGCAGAATTAGTTCCAAATTTTCTTTTACCTTGCTCAATGCATCTATGTTTTCATGAAGTTTTCAATTATATTCACATGGAGTTTCTGAGCACTTTCAACAAAATCATGATTCTTAGTTACATGTGAATGATGTGAAATTTTTGCAAGTAATTCAAGCTAACATCATCATGGAAGAAATGAAATAAACAAGCAATCATGTTTCAATGACAACCAATTATTATTTTTTTAATTAATGACTCTTACACAAGGAAGATCATTGGTACTTGGCGGAGGTTATTCCTCACACATAATGATAGTTTCCAGACAAGCATGACTTGTCCTTCCACAGTTCACCATTTGATATACCAATTGTTCTTTGCATAAGAGTCCCAATTGATTTCAGTTTTTATTTAGCAGGGAATCTCTCAGAAGTATTTACCTGACAAGATTTTCATTTTTTTTCATTCTCTTCACTTACTTTCCTTGTAGCCTTAGTCATGAAGCCTTCATTTTGAGATTGACTATAAGGATCCATGCATCCAGCATTCATGTTGCATATTTTAGATCCAAACTTGTTTGTGTCCTAAGGATCTTCCATGAATTTGCACCAATGATTTTTGAATCCAAATGGATTTGATATTCGGTGCATTTTTCTGAAGACTAGAAACACTGGAATCTTGGTTTCTAATCTTAGAGCTATTGGTATACAATGCACCACTGACATACTGAACATTTTGTTTTCTATTTTTCATATTTTTATCATTTAGATTTTTAACATGAAATTCAGAAGAGATCTTTTGTGCAACATTTCCTTTTTCATGTACATAGAGTTTCTAAGTGTTTTCAGCATAAACATGATTTTTATTCTTATGTACATTGACATGAAACATGGGAGCATGCACAAAATTATCAATTCTATGCCAACATTCCCTAGAAGTATGCCCAAATTTATGACATGTGAAGCATTGGACTAATTGGCATGTTTATTGAAATTTTGATTTCTATTCCAGCAATGTTTGGCAAGATGATCGGGTTTGTTACAATTAAAGCAAATGGGAGCATTTCTTACCTGGTTCTTACCTTGGCATGTATGCATTTCCTGGAATCTTCTTTTCATGTAGGGAGGCTTACCATGAGGAGAAGGAGGTACCTTTTGGTGGCTCTTGGCATGATGTGAATTTTGAACTTGCCTTGGAGCCCTTTGGACTGATGGAGAAAGTAGATGATTCTTCTTGACATCAGCATTTTTTTTTTTCTCTGTCTGTTTCTGAACAAGAACTTTCACAAGTTTTTTATTAGAGATATCAAGGTTCTTGTTCACAGCAGATTTCACAAATGTTAATTTTGTTTTATTTCCATTTTTCTTACCTCTTACAGAAGCAAGACTTGCGTTTTTAGTATTTTTCAATTCATGTCCTAGCTTCTGTTTTTCAGCTTTTAATGCAACAACTTTTTTTCTGAAATTTGAAGTTTGTTTAGCTTGACATCCAACCCATTTTTCATCTTGTTCTTTTCATTTTCAAATTGAGCAATTTGTTTTTCCAAATCAGAAATTTTATTACTCAAATTGCTACATTCATTGTCCAATGGTTTGTCATGGAACAAGCATTCAATCTTCCTTTTTAGATGATGATTTTCCTCATCAAGTAGTTTGCATCTCTCATTTATTTGATGATCATGAGCCATGTTAGAAATCTGTTTGTTTAATTGATCATTATCAAATTTGAAGTTTTCATTGAGATCAATCAATTTCCATTTTCATTTTCCAAATTAATAACTTTTGATTTCAATAGCTCATGGTTTTCTTTCAATCTATTCAGTTTATTTTCACAGATTTGGACTTCATCTTCAAAATTCTCTTTCTCGGAATTTAATTTCTCAACTTCACCTTTCAAATTCTCATTTTATTGTGAAAGATCTTTATCATTGTTTTGGAGTAATTCAATTGTACTTTTTCAAATTTTCAATTTCTTTATGGCAATGTTTTAAAGTCTTTTTCAAATCTGTATTCTTAGTGTTCAGCTTTGCATTAAGATTTTGCATCTTTTCACAGAATTCAATCATTCAACACGAGACATGCTTTCATCTGCATCATAATCAGATATAGAATACATAAATGGATCTGGAATTGATTTACCTGACCTTGTAGACCCATTTGAATTCTTGTGTTCTGAAGAGGATGCAGAATGCTTTGAGCTCATGGAATGTGCTGTTAGAGCCAAAGTCTTTTGAATTGTTGATTTTCTGGACTCATTGAAGCTCTTCTTTGCCATTAAGTGCTTGTGAATTTCTTTTGCTCCTTTTCTTTGTGCTTTCTCTGAAATACTTGATGAAATTGAGATTGGTGATTTCTCTAAAATTGTAAAAGGAAATTTATGCAGATTAAAGAGATTTGCCATTATACCAAAACTCAAAAGACTATTAGATCTAATCACAGAGAATCAATGTAGCAAGGAATTAGATCTAACAATTAGAGTGGTTAACCTGCTCTAATACCAAAGGTAGGAATCAGAGCGATTAAGCACACAAAGATAGTGAAAGAACAAGCAAACAGTTCACGCAATTAACACAGAGATCAAACAGAAGCAATCAAATCAGATCAGTAACAGACATTAACCCGCTCTGATACCAATTGTTAGGAACAAATGGGTGGAAGGATCAGATGTAGAAGGGGGCGTTGAATAGATCTAACACCAATTAATGCGGAAGCTTAAGCAATTCAAAATTACTTCGAATCAGAGATCAAATCACCCAAACAATTTACTGATCTAAAGTGTGATTACAGTGTGTGAGAAAATTAATTAGAAGTGTGAACGAAATCCCTATGCATGCATCTAGCGAGATACAAAGGCAAACCACAATTCAAACCAATGCACAGAAGATTTTAGGTGGTTCGGAAATCACCTCCAATGACTCCTACGTCCACCCCTCACACAGTGAGGCCACACTACTCAAAACCTTGAGTACAACTCACACAGGAGCACGACGACTCCAAACACCCTTGAGCACGACGACTCAAGAAACACCTGGAGCACGACGACTCCAAACTGAGCACGACGGTTCAAAGAACAATCGTAGTACGATGACTCCAAATTGAGCACGACGGCTCAAACCACACAGTGAGTGCGACGACTCACAAACCAGAGCTTGACGGCTCACATTACAAAAGCTAGATCAAACACAAAAGACATCAGATCCTCTAGCAATGATCTGATTCAAAACAGATTCGTACACAGAAATTTGTGCAGAATTCATGCATAAATCTCACAGACGAAATAAGGAAGAACAAACTCTGAGATGAGGGAAATGGATGTAGAAAGAGTGTTCTTCGATGAAGAGGCCTTGCAGAGACTTCAGTTGAGGAGGCTTGATGGAAATCGATGGAGATTCTCCTCAATTGGCAATGCTCTGCTTTGATGGCATCTGAAATGCCAGAAATCCTTCTTCTCCCGAGCCTCTTCAGTTAGATCTGCTCCCTTGCCTTGCACAACAACCTTCTCTCCAGGGATTCCCCTTGATTCCCTTGTCCTTCCTCTTGAAAGGATGGCTTGCAGCTTCTGGAGATGGAGACAGATCTAGAGAACCCCGTTTGGCTGCCAAAAGGCTTCTTCAAGTAGTGCATGGGCTCTCTTGCCTTTGGGGTTCAAGGAGCATGGGTATTTATAGCCCATAAGTCCATAAAGTGCCTTGGGGTGCATGGGCACGGAAACCTACGTCAAATCCCCAAATTCCCAAGCAACCACGTGTACTGAGAAATTCACATTTTTGTGTTTCAGCCGGAGTGTGTCGACTTGCCCTGATCTAGTGTCGACCTGCTGTCCCAGTCAGGCAAACTGGTCTGCTGGAAACTGGGTCTAGTGTCGACCTGCCCTGATCTAGTGTGACCTGCTTAATCTAATGTCGACCTGACTTGATCTAGTGTCGACCTGCTTTGATCTAGTGTCGACCTGATGTCCTGGTCAGGCAAACTGATCTGCTGAAAACTGGGTCTAGTGTCGACCTGACTTGATCTAGTGTCGACACTACCAAGACAAAAATGTGTGAACCTGAAAATATAAAGTGTAAATAATTGATACAAGATATTATCATTAAAATATGAGATATTAAACATCAAAAACATGTTGTCTAAGTATTATTGTGATATGTATAAAATGTATAACATGTTCAACATATCATCATCAAAATCACAATTAAAACATCAAAAACATGTTGTCTAAGCATTATTGTGATATGTATAAAAGTATAACATGTTCAACATATCATCATAAAATCACAATATGTCATCATCAAAATCACTATATGTCATCATTAAAATCACAATATGTCATCATTAAAATCACAATTTGTCATCATTAAAATCACAACATGTCATCATTAAAATCACAACATGTCATCATTAAACTCGCAACATGTCATCATTAAAATCATAATATCTCATCATTAAAATCACAATATGTCATCATCAAAATCAAAGTATGAGTGATGTTCATTGGTCATCATTAAAATACAACTTTAGGAAATTCCAAAACACACTCA
>CM024758.1:55427622-55527960 GCA_014218235.1 Colocasia esculenta
TTTTCAAAATCAGATTTATGCTTGCTTAAGTCCAATCCTAACTCTTCTTGTACCGGCCAGGTAAGAGGTGGAGTAGAGGGAGGCCCCTCTTGCTTTCGCAAGGACCCATTAATAACCTCTACTCACTTAAGCATAAGCTTCTTAACATCTAATCCTAGACACCAGACTTAAAGAGAAGTTTTGAATTCAAGAAAGGATAAATCTATTATGAACCCTAGGGCCAAGTCTACTGATTTTTATTAAAAGTTTAGGCAAATGCAAGAATGTGGAAATTTTTTGTGATTTTTGGGCAAGGAAAGGGTGATGAAATCCCTCACCTTATCTTTTTATTCTAATGGTGGAAGCCCTTAAGCAGTCCCTTTAAAAACATGAAGTGCACATATCAGATTCAAACAATGGTTGTCTAATGCTAAGTCTAATGCATGAAACGAGCGATGAAGTCTTACCTTTCCCCGCACTCTTCAATGTAAGAAAGAAATAGAATTCAAATGACAATTAAAATGATGAATGTCCTAAAACATGAGATTCTAATCTTAGGAAGATTAAATTTTTATTTACAATCAAACGGCTAACATGAAAGAGCGATTTGAAATTTTTAGACTTTTGATTTTTTAATTTTTATTTGGTTTTTGAATTAAATGAAATGAAACTAAGAAATTATAAAGTGATATTATAGACTACTTCCAAACTAATCAAACCACCAAAGTCCAATTATTACATGCCAACAAAGGAAATCTCTATACATGCACAGAGAGTACATGAAATCTCACTACAGCTTCTCTCACACTCCTCTATCTAAATTCTGAATTAGAAGAAAAATGCAAAAACAAATCAGCAAGCTCTCTCCAATGGGCTTCAAAGGTCAAGCCCATCTCCTGTCCCACTCCTTGTGCAATCTGAAATAAGAAGCCCAATAACAAGTCAATAGAAAGCCTAATAGAAATGAATCAAATCAAAATAGATCTTAATAAACTCTAATGCCTCCCCGCAACGGCGCCAAGATGAACGCGCGACATTGTCGACTGTGCATCTCGTTGTCCAGAGTTCCTCGCACAAGTCAATATGCGCGCTTCCTCTAAACTGTCTCACAAATTAAAAAAAAAAAAAAACTATATGTGGTGAGAACAGGTCATATCCATAGAGGCTAAATAGAATTTTTAATTAAACCACTTTGACTTGAAATCTAAAAGCTCCAACATTAAAATTTGACGTGAATTCACTCAGTTCACTAAGAACCCCAATATGATGAGAAAACTCTTCAATAATCCATTCAATTGAACAATATAAGATTTAATTCTCAATGCATTAAAACTAAACTATGAATTCTTATAAAAGACCAAGCCAAACAACTTGCTAAACCAATAGAAGAAAGGAAGACGTCAACACAGAAGGAATGCAACAACTATTGGATCGAACTCTCCACACAACCACTCCAATCTCACACAAGAAGGAAGAAGGGAAATAACAATTACACTGATTAGATTCCTCTAAACAGAAGAAATGAAAACATTGAATGCAGAACAATGGAAAATCAATTTCCCTTGGAATCCCAGATCAATACTACTGAATCGAACTAGCACAGAAATGGAACGTAAATGCAATCGCTCTCCCCCAGAAGCAAAGATCAGAAGCAATGCTCAAATCTCCCGGGACACAGACACGCCCAAGATGGATTCCCTGGGTTGCTTGGACCCTTCTCTCCAACGTAAAGAAATGGAAAAAGAATAACCAGATCAGAAGTGCAGAGGAAGAACCTCCTAATCTCTGGATCAAATCCCCACTAAAGACAGAGTAACCATAATATCGAACTAATGCAATACTGAACCAGAGAACAATCCTTCCAGCACGGAAAAGAACCAAAAATCTGAACCTCAAAATTCAAAAAAAAAATACAGAACCTCCTTGATCTGAACCCGCCATCTGATCCCCTTGCCAACAGCAAGCCCAGCATAAGGAAATAAAAACTCAATAAAATCCCAAACACTCTCCCAGCAGCCTCACGATCTCTCCCACAAAGCCAGCAGAAAGGAAGAAATTTGAAAACTTCTGAATCCCAGACTCCAATCTCTCTAACCAAACCCCGAACCAACCAGTTAATCACACAGAAGAAGAGGAGGGAAGCCCTGTCTCCCAACCATGCAATCGAACCAGAACACGAACAATCAAATTCCCCAAATTCTAAACCCCAACCCCCGATCTGTGGAATTCCTCAGACCACCGTCCTCACTAATCCAGAAGAGAGGAATAAAGCCTCCCCAATCCCTCTACAGAACTCCTCAATTCCAACAACAAAGAAGAAAGGTAAAATCGCATCCAACTCACAGCAACAGAATTATCCAAAAAACTATGTTGAGCTCGGAAGAAAGAGAATTCTGAACAAAAAAAAAATCACCAAACTCCCCTGGAACCATATGATAGAAGAACGAAAATTCGAAACCAATGCTCAATTCCTTCCCTACAGAGCAGCAGAACAAAGTAGAGAAGAGATAAAAAAAATTCCAGAAGCAAAAACCTCCAACTGGATCTGAAAAGAAAATACAGAAAAGAAAAACTAAAAATTCTAAAAAAATGCCAACTCTCGAACCCCCGGCTAAGAGGACCTTGGGGTCTTCTTATAAGCGCCATGGCTGCCTCTGCACGATCCGGATCTGCACCTCCTCGCCACGTGCACAGCTTCCACCGGGATCGCCACGCCAGCTGCTTCCATTCCTTTCCCGCCCAGATCTGGCCTCACCTGTGATACCCCGAAATTTTCTTCTTTTATATGGTGCATATGTCTTTGCTTGTTGCGTGAGTAGCGTGTGTATTCTATTGTGCAATTATCATTTCTATGCTTTCTCATTACTTCAGGCATGTATATACATGATAGTTAGGTAAGAATAGGCAATTAGTTAAATTTATGTATAAGGTGTATACCAAAAAATCGGAGGCATAAAATAGTTAAGTAATATTGTGCATTGATAAGTAAACTAATGATATAGGCCATGTAGGATCATGAGAGCTATTTCTATAGTATAAATATAAACATGAGTGTGCATGCATTTTCTAGCTATCAATGTATGCTTATTTAATTATTAATGTATCTATTGCATTTAGTTATTTTAAACATGTTGTAAATAACCATGGTGCATATAGGTGTACATATATATGCTAATCTTGTTTAAATGATACTTAATTACTTTAAGCATGTTAAATTATTTATGATGTTTAAGGTGCTTGAACGATAATGTATATGTAGAATTTGAATAATGATGTACTTATTTAAATACCATGCATGTTGTACTTAATTATACTTTGTACGCGTATAGATGTATAAAACTAATGTGGTACATTTGATAATTACTTATTGAAATAATAATTACTTGACTATGACTTGTATGATACCTAGATAATAGTGTGTGTATTACATTTATATTGATGTTCGTGCTAAATAATGCAACTATAGTGTATATGTATATACGTGTCTATTACTTCATGCATATTATCATTAATTGAAATAATGTAAGTTATATTTATAAATATGTGTAATGCATGTAATTTATGTAATAGTGTAAAAATATTTAATCATGTTCATACCATATTGTTGGAGCCTCAATCTATGTTAAATCGGATGAAAACACTATTTTTGGCTGATTGGCATAGTTGGCGGCCGAACTGTGTCGCAACATGCAGAGGGCCAGTGGGCGGCCACCCCTGGACGCCAACCCCCTTCTGGCGGCCAGACCTTGACGTCAACTGAGCAGACTGATAAACTGATGTTGACGTCAATATCCTCCTGCGTAATGGTTCCAGATTCATTAATGCTCGCATTACGAGTTGTCCAGTTTAGGAAACCCTTCCTAAAACTTGGTAACCTACCATAGTGCGTACCCAACCCATCCAACTTTATAAAAACTATTTTTGGCCGCACCAAGCTTTTTGGGTTGTTTGAGAACCCTATTCTTTCCTGCCAAGAAAAGTGTTTTTCCTGAGCTTTGATCCGGCGATTGGAGGACTTTCTGGGAGATCTACCACGACTGGAGCGTAGTACAACCATCCAAGAAGCATCCCCAACCCGAGGAACGTTCTACGTCAAAGGGAGAAAAGAGATCAAGGATGTTTCGAAGCACCCTCTTGCTCTGTCGCGAGAGGGCTTCAACGGAAAAGATTTGATCTTCTAGGATTTTATTAGAGGCAAGGTAAACTACTGTACATGATTTTGTCCCCGGAATTTTTCGGATTTCCTCGCGTCCTGGACCCTCCAACATTCCCGTACATGTGAGTATGTCTGTGCAGATGCAACTGTATTGAAGTTGACGGCCAACAACATCCTTGCCGTCAAGTCATCAGTGAGGCAAGAGATGTCGCAGTAACTCAGTTGGCGAAAGGGGTGCAGTCAAGTTCTGTATGTCCTGAAAATGCTATTAATCATGTTAAATGTATTTAACTCAGTTCCTGACATGTGTGCATCTAAAATTTATGTAGGTCAAATTGATTAGTATCTAATGTCATGTCTCGGTTTTCGTAAATTTTCATTATTTAGTTATTTATTAAAATCTGGAGATCGAATTATGACCTAAGATGAGCATGTTTAATCTGTATAATTAGGAAAGTTGTGAGTTCGGGCCATGGTGAATTTCTGTAATGATATGATTATAGTATAAAACACAGTGACAGTGTCAAATTAGACTGTTTTATTGGAAATTTCTGTTTTAGAAATTTGTGAGAAATGCACCTGC
Source organism: Colocasia esculenta (assembly GCA_014218235.1). Taxonomy (NCBI): domain Eukaryota; kingdom Viridiplantae; phylum Streptophyta; class Magnoliopsida; order Alismatales; family Araceae; genus Colocasia; species Colocasia esculenta. The sequence goes on from CM024758.1 coordinate 55,432,341, forward strand.
AGTTTGGATTAATTGTTATAATTACATTTTCTGTTCATAAAAATCTGAAAATTGAACATGTGTTTTGTTTACTGTCCTTAACTTATGATAAAAATTTCGTGAAATTCTGATGGCAGTAGGTATTTTCATGGTTTTAAATGTGAAAATAGCCATGTTGTGCATGTTAGAGTAATATAGTATAAATGGAAAGTGAGCAGCATGTTAATGCCTTATCTTGAGTGATTTTCACTGTAAACAGCAATGTGAATTTCTGTAAATGGAATTGTGAATATTAAGCAAAGTGAATGTAGAATTTGAATGAAGTTGTGTATATATATTAATAAATGTGATGAGAATGAGAATGTGGTTAAGGTAAAATGTGTGCCAATGTGACACTGCTACCATAGGGGTCTGAGAGCTGTACCATAGAAAAGTCTCTAGGATTGGTCAAACGTTATTAGATAAATCCTAAGGGCATTAGGATAAAATCCTGGAGGTGGACAAGTACCGCTGGTTAGGGTGGAGAGTGCTTCTCCCGGTTCTGCGCAGTTACTAGATTTGTCATCGCATTGCCTAGGTGACGAATATGTGAAAGTGAGTGCTAAGTGCTAAGTGATAAACGCTAAGTGCTAAAGTGATTGTTTTCCTCTACTGGGTAGTTAGGACTATGTGTCACGGCAACTTAAGAGATAATGTGAACGTAGTGTAAAGTGATAAATGTGAATGCAAGAGTAAGTACAATGGAAGGAGTGAAAATTAATATGTAAGGAGAGTAAGAGTAAAAGATAGCAAAGTACAAGGTATGTGAAACCAATGTATCGTTACATGTTTATTTATTTATGTCATTATGTGTTACTATCATATTTATAATATCATGTTTTGTACCATGTAATGTTATGTGATATGGTTTAGTAATCCCCATATGGTAGTATGTATGAATATGTGCATGTAAACATGTAAAGAAATGCAATATGAAAGAATGAGTATGTAAAATTGACAAAGGAATAAGATAGCATGAGAATGAGTGTAAATCCATGTAATAAGTTTAATTCATGTCCAAACAGCAAGCTAAATGATTATGATCTTGATAAACACATGAAATAATATCCAAGTTCCATGATAGAATTGCTACTTGCTTAGTATGTAGTTTAATGCTTAATTTGTAAAGAATTGCCATCCGATTGGAATGTATTTTAGATCTTCAATTCATGTTTAATTTAGGTGATATCTGATGAATTATTCAAATTAAAAACAGCAAATGAAATGTATAACAAATGAGGAAAAGTGCATGTGTAAAATAAATAGAAATCATGTTAGGTTGCTATTCTCTATGTATAATTGCATGTTCAAATAAGTAGAGTTGTACACATTACGTAAAAAGTTTAAATTAATATATCATGTTATATGATAGGTGTTTAAGAGTGCATATGTTCATGTCATGTATGTATTAATTGGATTATGCTTAACTACGATAGAAAGATTAGCATCATATTATGTAGTTTGCTAGAAAACATTGTAAGTGTCATGAGTGTATGAAAATTTACCTTAAAACAGCGAGTTAGTTATATGATAAAGTGATATGAATGCATGTGAAATTAACTAAATACTATGCTAAAAGTATTCGTCATCTTGTACTAACCTTGTGTTCAAATTGATTAAATATGCAATGATATGATAAGGATTTGAACTATGTATCATAGAATATATCATGTGTAGAGAACTTGTGTAGATGTATGTTATTTTATAATTTAATATGAGTATGTGTTAATTTGGAATGTGTTTGGGAGACCTATGTGTTGTTAACCATTAAGCTTGTGCTATGAATGATTGAATTAGTATGATATCATGTGTCTCATTATGGTCGGGTAGATAATGTGTGTGATATGTATAAGTTTGATGTTTAGATTACTTGCTGAGTCTTGTAAGACTCATACTTGCTTCGGCGTACAGGTGTGACAGGTTATCCAGTAGCTGAGGGATATTAGAGAAGATTGGAGCAGCAAATAAGAAGTAGTAATGAGGAGATCTGCTTTTGATAGTTGTTTATTTCATAGCATTGAATAATGTCTTTCATATGGACAATGTAATGGACAATTTATTTTCTTTCAAATTGTAATAATGTGGACTCTAGTACTTCCTTTTACTATATAGACTGTGGAATGTGTGATGGTGATGGAATAAAGTAAAGCATTTCTTTTAATTTCCGATGTACTCTTTTAGTATTCATGGACATATCAACCTTATCGTATAGTGTTGGGTTACTATCCCACTGTGACGATGCTCTTTATACCGATGGGGATTGGTATAATCGTACCGGTATGAGGAGGGTCGTCACATCACCTCTGCATCAGATCCGCAGGCGCATGGCACCATCGCACACCGCCTCCATCGCCATGTCTTGGCCTCCAGATCCGCTGCGCACCATTCCCACATGACCCCAGCCGCGCACCATCGCACGGACAAGCTCCAGCCCGCCATCTGCTGCTCACCGCACCAGCAGCTCATCGCTCTGCCACTCAGCACAAACTGGCCAGCGCACTCTGCTTGCCATCGCTCAGCTGTGCACAGGACCAACCGCCATGCCCATCTGTGCCAGCCTCTTCCCAGCTCCGCCTCCCGCCATCTGCACAGCACCCTGTACACAGCATTCAGCTCCACCGCCTGTACAGCTGTGCACGCCCCAGCCAGCTTCCAGCTTCATAGTAGATGCGTCCAGCTTCTTCGTGAAGCTTTCAATGGATGAGGCAAAGCTTTAATAGGAATGGAAAAAGATGGTTAGGATAATATCGGATTTTGTTAAAAAAAATAATGGTGAGATGGGAATGGGGGTTGTGGCATCATGGTATGGTTGGTATATTAAATTTTTTATTATTTACAAACTCGCACTTATTATTAAAAGATTTACAAAAGTAATATTGTAACAAGAATTATTTATTTATAACATTTATTACAAAGATTTCTTATGTACCTAATTTGTCAAATAGTGACTTATTGAATCTAACGTGTATTCTAACCCATTCTCAACTAATATGTTCAAAATCTATTCATGAAAAAATTAAAGTCAAACTGCACGTTATTTATGGACAACTGATGTCTAATCTCAACTATATGAATGAAATTAACGCTAAAAATGTAGCCAATTATCAATTAGCACCATGATAGGTTCTGTTAAGCATGTTTAACACTGCTAGACATTCATGATCATTTCTGTAACTGATATATGTGTTTTAATTATGAGCATGTAAATTGGTTATTAAGTGAATGAAAAATTGTGTTAATCATGTGACCAAAGTGATGAATGTGATTAAGTGATTAATGTGCCGAAATTGACACTGCTACCATAGAAGGATGTAGAGCCGTACTGTAGAAAAGTCCTTATGGGAAGGCTCAATGTGTATGTGATATCCTGTGGGCATCAGGATGAAATTTTGGAGGTGGACAAGTACCACTGGTTATGGTGGAGAGTGCTTCTCACAGTTCTGCGTAGTTACCAAGATTTGTCACTATATTCCCTAGGTGACGGGTATGTGATATGTGTGTGATGTGTCCTTCTTTATGGTGGTTCGGACTATGTGTCACGGAAAAAGATGTGTAAAGATGTGAATTAAGTGTGAATGTGCAAAGTGAATATGTGAAAGTGATGTGATAATGTGCTTCCATATGTGAGAATGTGAAACCATGTGATTACATTACTTTTATGTAAAAACAGCAAGTAAAACGTGAGAATATGTGACATATGAGCATATTTAATGCGGTAGATATCATGTTAGTATCACTAATAGACATGTGTTAGATTTCATGAGTTAGATGTTTGGAAATGTGCCATGAAATGAGTTGTGATTTTATTTTTTATTAAAAGATGGTCCTCAGGGCTTTAGCTAGGGAGTGCACCCTCCCCCAGAAGGGGAGAATGTTCCCACTCCACCAGCAAGAACACCTGGGCCAAAAAATATATATAGAACGAAAGCAAGGAATACAACTGCTAAGGGGCATACCCCCGTCAAATCAGTCTTACATTCCATGAAATGAGTTGCGATTGATACCATGATTTATATTAAATCTATGTGTAGTTAGCATGTTATAGATTGTTCATTTAGTACTTGTTTATTGCTACATGAATCATGTGATGAATTGTTCTTTATGTTAAACTTGTGTAGAACGAATGTGATAAGTGTTTGGATGTACCAAAAGGTTGCTTGTTGAGTCTTTTGTGAAGACTCATCCTTGCTTAACATACAGGTGAGGCAGGTATTCCTAAGATCGAGGAGGAGATAGCGAGGAGCGACTCCGAGCAAGAGGAGTAGCCGAGACTTAGAGAGCTATTCACATAGCTTGTACTTTTCTTTTATTTAGTACGTGAGACGTTATTATGTTATGGACTTGTTTAGTTGTGGACTTTATATATTTACTTTGCTACTATATAGACTGTGGAATGTGTATGATGATGATGGAATAAGAGTTATTTTCATTTCCGTCATACTCTCCTTTGTTATTTGTGTACATCTCTACCTACTATGTTGTGCTGGGTACATGTCCCACTGTGACGACACACTTTATATCGACGTGGATTGGTAAAATCGTATCGGTATAAAGGGGGGGTCATTACAGAGTGTGTCTGACTGTGTGTGTGGTTTGAGCCGTCGAGCTCTTGTGTGTGTGTGGTTTGAGCCGCCGAGCTCATATGTGTGTGTGGTTTGAGCCGTTGACCACTTGTGTGTGTTGTACTCAATTTTGTTGAGTAGTGTGTGCCTCACTATGTGAGGGTTGGATGTAGGAATCACTGTGTGATTTTCGAACCACTTAAAAATTTCCTGTGCAGTGGTTTGCTAATTGTCTCTTCGTTAGATGTATGCATAGAGATTTCACTCACACACTGTTTGTCTGATTGTCTCACACATCAACTACACACACCCACTGTAACGTCGTGCGTTTTTTTTTTTTTTTTTTTGCGGATCCTTGCTTAGTGGGTTTGGTGGCCAATGTGTGGCCCATTAGCTCGTGTTTCAGGTGGTTGCGCGTGTTGTGAGGCTTGGTGGGCTGCCAGATTGGCCCCAAAGCGCTCACAGGTTTTCTGCTTGTGAACGCAACAGGGGTATGCGTCGTGTTCTGAACGCGATGGCCTTAGGGGTCGCGTTCTTGTTACCTCTGTTGAGCGGTTGATGTCTGCATGCGCGCCACGCATCGTGCGTTGGGCGGCCTGCTGACGTCGGGCTTGAGAAGGTGATGGTCGCCTATGTCACGTTCAAGTCGCGACGTAGGGCTACGTCACGTTCTCAACTATTGTGTTTTTAAGGAACCCTGGCCGTACAAAGCTTTCACAAGCTCTGCTCGACCAGGGGGAGCTGCTGCGCGGTTTTCCAAGCGATTTGGGCTTTGGTGAAGTTTTCAGCGCGCTCTCACCGCGAGGACGTCGCGTGGAGGGGGGGAAACGCCGGGAGTTCGTGTTCTTCGTGGAGGTAGGGAGATCCCACCTCGTTTTGATGTTCGGATCGTGTGCATGGTCTGGTTGACGTGTTTTTCAGTTTTAAACCTTAGATATCATGCTAGGGCTTCATTAAAGCACGAAAAATGTGAATTAGTGTGTTCTATGAGGGTTGTGGGGGTGATCCGGAGATGGTTCCCGGATTAGGGTTTGCGCCGTGAAGGCGACAGACCCGGCTGGTCGCGATAAGGTCGCGACAGGCCGTCCCGTCATGACAAGATTCCCTATCGCGACATGTCGGGGTGTCGCGACCTGATTGCGACTGAACCCCATGTCGCGACCACAGCCGAGTGTGCTTGTGGTGTTTGTTTTAACGGTACGTTTATTTGATTATTTATTAAGTATTATGCATAGCACCGGTTTGTGGTGCGTTGGCACTTGTAGAGTATGTTGCTCACAAGGTGTGTGTTTTTAAGTGGTTTGCATACTGCCTGTGTAGTATGCGTGGTGTTTACGTGGTTTGGGTGTGTGCATGGCACATACTCTATTGCGGTTTAATGTGTTGATTGTGATGGTTTGGCAGTGAGGTTCCAGTGTGAACTAGCCTCAGTCATGTGACATCTTTTACAGGTGGGTAAAGATGGTTTAGTTGGTATTGTTTGTTTAAATTAAAGATAGTGTATGATTAATATACATGGTGTTTACGTGGCTATGGAGGTCATGTGATGACCAATGATGGGGCCGAGTTATTATTGGTTAATGTGATCATATATGTGTTTGTGTAGGTTAGCTTGTAGGTCACGAGTGACCAGGACAAGCTATTTCTCACAGTGTACCATGGTTTGTAATAAAGATGGAACGTGTAAGTGTTGTTGTTGTGTATTGCCGATTGTGGTGGTCGGCGCCTATTCCGGAATGCCTCTCTAGTCGGGTACCCCAGGTTCTGTGTGAGGCAGGCGTGTGTTTTGTTGTGCTCGGGGTTTGTCTCGATACTTGTGTGTACCGTCGAGGTCTGTGTCGTCTGTCTGGACACCCTCACTCCTGTGTTTGAGTTGTACGTTCGGCTGAGGGAAAGATGACAGAGGGCAGCGACTTGTGTTGAGCTGGTTTTACATTGTGGTCGCTTGTAGCTCGCTCGTTGTTCGGGGTACGGACACCAGTAGACATACTGGGCCCAGCTAGTCCTGTTCCAGTGCCTCACTTTAGGGAGCTCGGGCCTGAGTCCCTAAAGGGCCAGGCATGGGCCTGCAATGTGTGTGAGGCTGCAGGTAGTGGGGGTGTTTGTTAGTCTCCACAGTTAGTTGCTTGCCTTGTGAGTTGTGGAGCCGTAGCTGGACTAAGGGTCCGTGGCTACGAGACTGAGAGGTATTGTTTTTGTGTTGTGGTTCCAGGTTGGATACTGGTTTGATCAGCCAGTAGTCTGTTCCTGTGTGGTGGCGTCGTTCCTTTCTGACTCGTTCTATACTACCGATTGTGGCTTTTGTGTTGTTACTCGCGTTTGAGGTCTTCCTTGGTGAGGGTGCCCTGTGTTGACACGGTGTTGTAATGTAGCGCATTTTCGGATCTTCGTGGATCGTGTTTAGTGGTAGTTTGAATCCATGTTTATTGGTTTTTGTATGGTGCTCATGACCAAGTGGGGTCATTGAGCCTTGGCTGTGGTTTCTGCGCGTTGTGTGGGGCTTAGCGGGCCGAAAGTTTAAGCCCATAGTGCCCGTTGGTTCACGCATGTGAACGCGGCGGGGGTGTAGGTCACGGTCTGAACGCGACGATAGTGGGGGTCACGTTCTGGTTGCCGCCGCTGGGGTCGACGTCTGCATGCGCGCGCGTGTCGCGCATGGAGTGGGGTTTGCTAACGTCAGGAATGGGAAGGTGACGCCCTAGTCCGTCGCGACAAGGTTGCGACAGGGAGGTACGTCACGATCCCAACCGTTGTGCGGTTTTTAAGAAGGTTGGCCGAACAGAGCTTTCACAAGCTCTGCTCGACCAGGGAAAGAGCTGCTGTGGTTCTATGGGTGATTTGGCATTCCGCCGTGGTGTTCGACGCGCTCTCGACGCGAGGACATCGCGAGGAGTGGGGGAAACGCCGCGCCATGCGTGGATTGCATGTTCTTCTTGAAAGTAGGGAGTTCTACTTGATTTGTTACGTGGATTGCATATTGGTTTGTTTACCGCTTTAAAAACAGTTGATACCATGCCTAGGAGGTGAAATGAGCATGAAAACCGGGTTGAAACGGTGTTTAGGGTGGTTAGCATGGAAAATCCGGAGATGGTTCCCGGATTAGGGTTTTTACCTGAGAAGGCGACAGACATGCTGTTGTGACAAGGTTTCCTATCGCGACATGTCGAGGTGGGCGATCTCATGGCGCCGTTGGGCCCTGCGTGTTAGTGTTTCTGATCGCAGTCCATCGGGGTGTCGCGACCTAATTGCGACTGAAACCCATGTCGCGACCACAGCCGAATGTGCTTGGGGTTTTGTTTTAACGGTTCGATATCTGATTGATTATCGTTTATTATTGTGCATGGCAATGCTAATGATGCATTGGCACTTGTAGCACTCAGTGAGCGTGGTTAGCGTGTCATTTGTGTGTGGTTTATGTGATAAGGGTGGTGCTCACGAAGTGAGCATGCCTTTACGTGACGTTTAAACAGTTTGAGTGCCGTGCATGAGTAGGCATGGCTAGCGGTTTGATATTATGATTATTGTATTATAACGGGTATAGCTAGTATGAGGTGACTAGGCAGTGAAGGTCCACATATGAACCTAGCCCTAGTCTATGTTGTCTTTTAAAGAGTAATATAATGATATACGTGTTAACTAATGTGTAATGCCATAGAGGTCACAGAGTGACCAATGACAGGCAAGGTTCTGTTGTATGTTGTGATATAGTGTGTACTAGTGTGAAATGGTTTGGAGATCATATGGTGACCAATGATAGGCCAGATTATGTATGGCTACTGTGGTTGTAATAAAGATTATGGAAGTAAATAATATATGTCGTGGTTTGTGCATTGCCGAGTGTGGTAGTCCGGCGCCTATTCAAGAATACCTCTTCAGTTGGGTGCCCCAGGTTTTGTGTGAGCCAGGCACCTGTGTGTGCTCGGGGCTTGTCCCGGTACAGTGGTACCGTTGAGGTCTTGTCGTCTTCCTGGACACCCTCACTCTTGTGTTTGAGTAGTACGTCCAGCTGAGGGAAAGACGACAGTGGGACAGTGACTTGAGAGAGTTTGTGTTTAGTCACTTGTAGCGCGCTCGTAGTTGGGGGTACGGACACAATAGACGTCGCTGGACCCCAGCTAGTCCTGTTACCAGTGCCTCCTTTAGGGAGCTTGGGCCTGAGTCTCTAAAGGTGCCAGACGGGCCTACAGGGGTGTGACCTGTAGGTTGTGGTGGTTGGTTGGTCTCCACAGCTCTTTGGCTTTACTTGTGTTGTCGAGCGACAGTGGACCTTACATCCGTGACTGCGAGACTGAGAGGTAGTTCTTGTGTTGTGTTGTCCGGGTTGGATACTGGCGTCATGAACCAGTAGTCTGGCCTGTGTGGTGGTGGCGTACTTTCCAACTCGAGCTTTGCTAATGGTTATAGCGTGTGTTAGTTGTGGTTTTACCCGTTGAGGTGTGCCATGGTGTTGGCACGGTTGACGTTGTGGTTGGGAGCGGTGATGACTAGTTGTAGTGTGCCGTGGAGGTGGCACAGTGGTGTCTGTGTTTCGGTGGTGGTACCTCGTGGTGGTAGGTACCTATACCTCTTGTGGGTATGGTTTCTCGTTGTACGCTGAGTACTAGTCTTTTCAGGTGGTGAAGTGGAGGTTGTGGTGAGACCTTCCACTCGTTGTGTTTTACCCCTCCTTGGGTAAGTTTCCGAATAAGGTTTAGTGGCAATGGATTGGCATCGTGGTAGCTAGTCATGTTTCTTAAATGTGACATTCTATACATTGTGGTTTAAGGGTATAAAGGATTAGCTCCTGGCTAGCAGTCCTGTTACCCATGTGTTAGAGGCTTGCCAGTGAAGCTAATAGCTTAGGCAATGCTTTGCATGTGTGGCTTACAGTTTAGGCGACCAGCTATTGAGGTGGTTTGCCTGCGAGGCTTGTGGCCTAGGCTTTACAGTAATTGGGCAGACTAGTGGTGTGGTGCTAGTTCTGCCGTTGTCTCATCTTCTTCCAGAATTTGTGTGTATTGATATAATTACGCTTTATTGTAAGCATAAAATGGTTTAGCTACCGGTATTGCCAGTGTGACCCGTGGGGTTGAGATCCTTCTGTATCGTGAGTTATTTTGGGTGGTCCCCTACTGTGCCAGTCACTTGTTGAGGCTCACTCGCTTACAGTTATTTTAAGGCTTTACCGTTGGTGTGGCTTGCGAAGGTGTCGTGACAGGCTTGTACCACCACCAGTAGTGTTAGTACAGTTGTGTGAGCTTGTGCTCCCTCGGAGTATACCCCAGGTAGTTGAACTCTTTTTAATTTGGACATGTAATAATGTAATGGGACAGTTGTAAATTGTTATATGCAGATATGAGCACATATACTTTCTTGTGTCTCTTACTGTTGTGGTTTGTCTTTTATATTCTTCCTGGACACGTGTGTGAGATATCCCTTGCGAGACTTCGGTCCGTTCGCGGGAGACGGATCTGGATATGGACCCCTATTGGGTATGAATATCCAGGGCCGTTACAGTTGGTATCAGAGCAATTGTCCAGTTAGAATATGAAAAGACATTAAGATTACAATGTCCCAATACATGATTAAATGTCCACTGCTGGTAGTAGGTCTATGGTTTCTTGTGCTTTTTAGTATGGTTTTCACATGAGTTTTGGTATATGAATTGTGCGTATAATTGGTCAGGTTAATAGTTGTGGGTAATCGCAGAGAAAGGGTATGGTTGGTGGTGTAGTGTGAGTAGTTATTGAAGTGTTAGTTGTGATTAAAGTATAGTTAATTAAAGGTTTTCTAATATAGAAATTGAAAGAATATTTTTGAATTAGTATGAAATTCAAAAAAAAGTGTTTTAATGAGGATCAGAGTTGATAGAGAAACATATAAGGTAGTGATGTGATGGAATAACAGAGGGAATTGTATTATAATAAGGAATAGGACTTTGTGATTAGAACTGTTAAATGGGTGAATTGTGGTTGAAAATTGTAGTAGAGATAGTTATTATGTTTGAGATTTATGTCAATAAAGTGTTAAGGAGTTGCTTGGGTAATAATATGGTTAATGGCATGTTAGGTTTGAAGTGATTAAATGAGGTAGTCTAGCTTAAGATGAGATGTTGGTGAGTAGAGGAGCAATGGTGAAGATAGTCCATAAGTGTAATCTGTGATTAAGAATAATTGCAGCAAAGAGTTTAAGGGTAGTGTGGATATGAATACTGAGAAGAATAGAAAATTTGATATAGAAACTCATGTAAGTGTGTGTAGAGGTGACCAGTTGATTTAAGAGAGAAAGATGCTTGTTTAATAAAAGGCAGTGGATAAAGATTTCACAGAGAGATTTGTATAAAATTGTTGTAGTGTTAAGATAAGAGTAGTGGTGTTAGCATTTGTGTGTAGATTGTGGAAGCAGAGAAGGGAAATTGGTGTCAGAGGTAGATTGAAGTTGAAGCTATGAAAGTTAGAATGGACAAAGTTAAGTCCATTGAGAAGTGATGGGGAATAGTAAAGTGGATTATGAATGGATAACTGTAAATAAGTCGTAATAGTGAAGTTGTTTATATAATTATGGTGGAGAGTAAGAAGGATCATAGCATAAATGGCACCTGGTGATTAGTCAATTAGTAAACTAGTCAAGAGAAATATTTTGTAGAAATGGTGTTATGCTATTGATAGTAAAGATAAAGTTTAGATCTAATGATTGGGTAAAGAAAAAGAATGTGGTAGATTATAGAATAGTGATAATTAAATGATTCAGGAAATGTGCAATAAGAATTTGTGTAATGATATGCAGTAAGGTGATTTGATTAAATAAATAAATTTTGTTATAAGAATATTTCTAGAATTTGAGGTGAGGTTATAATACTCAATTAAAGAATAGTGAGCAGATTAAAGTATAGTGAAGAGAAACATAAAAAGGGGAGGAGCAGTATAATCAGTTTAATGGTAAAGAAATTTTCAGATTTGATATCATATAATTGAGCAAGGTCTGAATAAAGGTAAAGGTAAATCTTCGGGTATGTGTAGTAATGAGAACAGTAGATGTGAAAAGATATGAATTGGTTTGTTAAATCAGTTAGAGAATATTGTTAAAGCAAGGAAAATATATAAAGGGAAAAGTATATCAATTGATATATGCCAAAATTCAGAATCAGTGTGAGGAAGATATAGCGGAAGATAGAATATGAGTGGAGTCAATTAAGTGGTATTGATAAGAGAAATGTAAAGTTAGTTGGAAAGTATAATTTGAAACAAGATAAGTTATTAATGGATTAAGGGAATCCAAAATTCATGAAATATTTGGTGAAAGATTGGTATGATCAGAGTAGCGCAGCGGAAGCGTGGAAGGGTTTAATATTCATAGGTTATCCGTAATTTAAGTAATTAAAAGAGAATTTGAAGATTTGTGCATAATTGAGCCAAGTGATGGTCAGTAATGATAAGTAAATAGCGGAATCACACCGAGGAATTTGAAAATTTAAGCAGAATTAATTTAGTGGAATAAAGTGAAAGGGTTTAAGCAAGAAAGCGGCCCAGAAAGAAATGTTGCAAACACAACCAGGAAAAGGTAGGAATAGGTTGAATCTAAGGAGATAAAGCGCTATTGGCCAGGTAGAATTGCCCAGAAAATGTGGAAGTAGGTTCAGTCCAAGGAGATAAAGTGCTAATAGCAGGGTGGAATCGCCTATGGTTGAAAGATAGGGAATGGCAGAATAGATTTAGAGAATAAAGTAGTGTGGATTAATTTTAAAAGAAAGGCAAGGCAGAGTATCATTGTTAGTGGTAGTTTGAATCCGTGTTTATTGGTTTTGGTATGGTGCTCATGACCAATGAGGGGTCATTGAGCCTTGGCTGTGGTTTCCGCGTTGTGTGGGGCTTAGTGGGCCGACAGGTTAAGCCCATAGTGCCCGTTGGTTCACTGGATGTGAACGCGATGGGGGTTTAGATCGTGTTCTGAACGCGACGGTAGTGGGGGTCGCGTTTTGGTTGCCGCCACTGGGGTCGACGCTTGCATGCACGCCACGTGTTGCGCATGGACTGGGGTTTGCTGACGTCAGGAATGGGAAGGCGACGCCCTAGTCCGTCGAGACAAGGTCGCGAAGGGAGGTACGTCGTGATCCCAACCGCTGTTCGGTTTTTAAGAAGGTTGGCCGAACAGAGCTTTCATAAGCTCTGCTCGACCAGGGAAGGAGCTGCTGCGGTTATGTTGGGCGATTTGGCATTTCGGCGTGGTGTTCAACGCGCTCTCGACTTGAGGACGTCGCGAGGAGTGGGGGAAACACTGTGCCATGCATGGATTGCATGTTCTTCGTGAAGGTAGGGAGTTCTACCTTGATTTGTTACGTGGATTGCATATTGGTTTGTGTACGGCTTTAAAAACATTAGATACCATGCCTAGGAGGTGAAATGAGCATGAAAATGGATTGAAACGGTGTTTAGGGTGGTTTGCATGGAAAATCCGGAAATGGTTCCCGATTAAGGTTTTCGCCTGAGAATGTGACGAACTCTGCTATCGCAACCAGGTCGCGACAGGCCGACCTGCTGTGACAAGGTTTTCTATCGCGACATGTCAGGGTGGCACGATCTCATGGCGCCGTTGGGGCCCTGCCGCGTTAGTGTTTCTGATCGCGGTCCATCGAGGTGTTGCGACCTGATTGCGACTGAACCCTATGTCGCGACCACAGCCGAATGTGCTTGTGGTGTTGTTTTAACGGCTCGATTATCCGATTATCGTTTAATATTGTGCATGCAATTCTATGATGCATTGGCACTTGTAGCGCTCAGTGAGCGTGGTTAGCGTGTCGTTTGTGTGTGGTTTATGTGATAAGGGTGGTGCTCACGAAGTGAGCATGCCTTTACGTGACGTTTACACGGTTTGAGTGCCGTGCATGAGTATGCATGGCTAGCGGTTTGATATTATGATTATTGTATTATAACTGGTATAGCTAGTATGAGGTGACTGGGCAGTGAAGGTCCACATATGAACCTAGCCCTAGTCTATTGTTGTCTTTTAAAGAGTATTATAATTATATACGTGTTAAGTAATGTGTAATGCCATAGAGGTCACAGAGTGACCAACGACAGGCAAGGTTGTGTTGTACTGTTGTGATATAAGTGTGTACTAGTGTGAGATGGTTCGGAGATCATATGGTGACCAATGATAGGCCATATTATGAATGGCTACCGTGGTTTGTAATAAAGATTATGTAAGGAAATATAGAGATATGTCGTGGTTTGTGCATTGCCGAGTGTGGTGGTCCGGCGCCTATTCTGGAATACCTCTTCAGTTCGGTGCCCCAGGTTTTGTGTGAGCCAGGCACCTGTGTGTGCTCGAGGCTTGTCCCGGTACAGTGGTACCGTTGAGGTCTTGTCGTCTTCTGGACACCCTCACTCTTGTGTTGAGTAGTACGTCCGGCTGAGGGATAGACGATAGTGGGACAGTGACTTGAGAAAGTTTGTGTTTAATCACTTGTAGCGCGATCGTAGTTGGGGGTACGGACACAGTAGACGTCGCTGGACCCCAGCTAGTCCTGTACCAGTGCCTAACATTAGGGAGCTTGGGCCAGAGTCTCTAAAGGTGCCAGGCATGGGCCTGCAGGTTGTGTGACCTGTAGGTTATGGTGGTTTGGTTGGTCTCCACAGTTCTTTGGCTTTACTTGTGTTATGGAGCAGCAGTTGGACCTTACGTCCGTGACTACGAGACTGAGAGGTAGGTCTTGTGTGGTGTAGTGTTGTCCGGGTTGGATACTGACATCATGAACCAGTAGTCTATACGTGTGGTGGCGTCGTACTTTCTGACTCATGCTTTGCTATTGGTTGTAGCATGTGTTAGTTGTAGTTTTACCCATCGAGTTGTGCCATGGCGTTGGCACAGTTGACGTTGTGGTTGGTGAGTGGTGACTGACTGGTGTAGTGGCCCTGGAGGTGGCACAGTTGTGTCTGTGTTTCTGGTGGTACGTTGTGGTGTGTCGGTGCTGGTACTCGTGGTGGTAGGACCTATACTCTTGTGGGTAGGTTTCTCGTTGTACGCTGAGTACTAGTTTTCAGATGGTGAAGTGGAGATCGTGTGGTGAGACCTTCACTCGTTGTTTTTACCCTTCCTTGGGTAAGTTTCCGAATAAGGTTAGTGTGGAATGGATTGGCATCGTGGTAGCCAGTCCTGTTTCTTAAATGTGACATTCGATACATCGTGGTTTAAGGGTATAATGGATTAGCTTCTGGCTAGCAGTCCTGTTACCCATGTGTTAGAGGCTTGCCAGTGAAGCTAATAGCTTAGGCAATGATTTGCATGTGTGGCTTATAGTTTAGGCGACCAGCTGTTGAGGTGGTGTGCCTGCGAGGCTTGTGGCGTAGGCTTTACAGTAATTGGGCAGACTAGTGGTGTGGTGCTAGTTCTGCTGTCTCATCTTCTTCCGAAATTTGTGTGTATTGATATAATTACGCTTTATTGTAAGCATAAAATGGTTTAGCTACCGGTATTGCCAGTGAGACCCGTTGGGGTTGAGATCCTCCCGTATCGTGAGTTATTTTGGGTGATCCCCTACTGAGCCAGTGACTTGTTGAGGCTCACTCCCTTACAGTTCTTTTCAGGGTTTACCGTTGGTGTGGCTTGCGGAGGTGTCGTGACAGGCTTGTACCACCAGCAGTAGTGTTAGTACAGTTGTGTGAGCTTGTGCTCTCTCGGGGTATGCCCAGGTAGTTGAACTCTTTTTAATTGGACATGTAATAATGTAATGGGACAGTTGTAAATTGTTATATGCAGATATGAGCACATATACTTCTTGTGTCTCTTACTGTTGTGGTTTGTCTTTTATATTCTTCCTGGACACGTGTGTGAGATATCCCTGGCGAGACAGGTCCATTCACGTAAGACAGATCTAGATATGGACCCCTATTGGGTATGAATATCCAGGGCCGTTACAGTTATAGTTGTGGTTGGTGAGCTGTGACTCACTGGTTTGTGGTGTGCCCCGTTGTTGGCACCGTTGCTCTGAGACTTTGTGACGGTACCTCATGGTGGTAGGTACCTGTACCCTTTGTGGGTATTTGTTTCTCTTGGTACGCTGAGTACCAGTCTTTTCAGGTGTTGAAGTGGAGCTGTGCTCCATGGGGGTCATGTTGTAGGACCTTCCACTTGCTGTAATGTACCCTTGTAAGGGTAGCTTTTCATTGCATTAAGATTTTGGGGTAGGGCGGACTAGCTTCTGGTTAGCAGTCTTGTTACCCTTGTGCTTGAGATTTCAGTGTTGATACTTAGGGATAGTAAATATTGGTACCCTTTGGGGATTGGCTTTGTGTTGTGGTACGTTGTGTACCAACCTTTCAAGCGTTGCGATGAATCGGTGTTTTTGTGGAGGTCGTGAGCTGTGACCTTCCATACGAACTATGTACCTTGTTTAAGGTACGTTTCCAATTGTGGTTTCAATGTGTACTAAATTTGGCATGTCGATGCCAGTTCGGTTACCCTGCGTGGGTAATTTTCGTGTGAGGCCTACAGCTGAGGCAATGGTTTTCCTGTGACACTTGGAGCCTGGGCAGTAGTCTACCAGTAAGGCTTGAGGTTGAGGTATTCCCAGCGCTTGGGCAGACTAGTAGTGTTGTGCTAGTCTTGTTGTTCCCTTTTACCTTCCGAGGTTTACGTTAATTAATATGGTTATGTTAATTGTTGATTAACCCTGGTTAAAGTAAGTTGAATGTGGTTTAACTATCTATGTGGCCAGTGAGACCCTTTGAGGTTGAGGTCTCTTCTATTTAGTTGTTGTGGTTTTGGGTGGCCCTACTGAGCCTGTGACTTGTTGAGGCTCACTCCGCTACAGTTCTTTTCAGAGCTTGCTGTTTGTAAGGCTTGAGGAGGCGTTGTGACGGACTTATACCACCAACAGTTGAGTTGTAGTAGTGTTGTGTGAGCTTGTGCTCCCTCGGGGTATGCCCCAGGTAGTTGTACTTTTTAATTGGACATGTAATAATGTATTGGACAGTTGTACAATGTGGTTTACAGATATGAGCACATGTACTTTCTTGTGTCTTATACTGTAGTTATTGTCTTTATATTTCTTACTGGACATGTGTGTGAGATATCCCTTGCGAGACTTCGTTCCGTTCGTGGGAGGCGGATCTGGATATAGAGCCTTATTGGGCATAAATATCCAGGGCTGTCACAGTTGGTATCAGAGCAATGTCCAGTTAGAATATGAAAAGACCTTGAGAGTACAATGTCCCAATACATGGATTAATGTCCACTGCTGGCAGTAAGTGTGTGGTTTTGTGTTGGTTAAAGTGGTATTTATCTGAGTCTTTGTTATGTAAAATGTGTTTGTGTTGAGAATTTGGCAGCTGTTAGCAGTTGTTGAAAGTTGATGTGATTAGAGGTGGTATAATCTGTGTGATTATACCAGTGTGTTGGTTTGTGATAGAACATTTTGGTTGTTAAAGATTCACAGTTAAAGGAATTGAGGAGATTAATAAGTTTGGATATGGAATTTAGTAAGTAAGTTATAATGAGATACAGAGTTAGCAGAGACAGGTATATGGTAACGAGGTAATGAGGAATAGGTCAGTGTGTGTGTCAGAAATGATTAAATGTGAAAACTATAGTTGAGAACCTCAGCAGAGGTGAGATCAGAGTCAGATGATATCAAGAATAGTATGAATGATAATGTGATTAGTGTCATGAAGAGCTTGGCATGGTTAAGTAAGGCAGATCAGCTTTAAAAAGAGGTACTGGTACATAGAAGAGCAGTGGTTTATGGCAGATAGATTAAGTGTGTCTGAGATCAGTAATTTGAGAAAAGTGTTGTTATGAATAATGATAGTAATAGGAAGTTTAATATGAGGATTCATATAATTATGTACAGAAAGGATCAGTGGAACAAAGAGAGAGAGAAAATAAGAATCAGTGTGCAATGAGATTTTCTTAGAATTACATAAAAGAAATATTTAGTTGATGAATTGCAGATTATGAGGAATTCTTCAGCTAAAGACAAGATCAGTGAAAGTTAGTGACTATGAGTAGTTTGAAGAAGATTAAAGTTAAAGTTGAGTATATTGGAATGAGTTTAAGGCAAATGAAATAGAATGGAAAGAAGCGCATTAATGGAGAAGCAGTTAAGAAATATTGAGTTAAGAGAAACAGCAAGGCAGATTGTGATATTTATGACATTTGAGAAAAGAGCATTTAATGGAATAAGAGAAGCAAATAGAGCAAGTTGTTATATTTAAAGAAATTGGTATTTAAAATTTGAGTTTTTGCTGTATTTTAAAGAAAGATATGAACGGTACAGTAAGATTAGTTAGGCAGCAGAATGAATAAGAGAAGTATTTTGCAGAAAAGATATTATGATTAAAATGATTGGCAGTTTAGATAAAGAAGAGATATGGATCAGAGAAAGGTAGAATTTAGCAAATGATGAAGTGATATGGATCAGAGAAAGATAGAATTTAGCAAATGATTGGCAGTTTAGATAAAGAAGAGATATGGATCAGATGAGTCAGGAAATGTCAGTTAGAGTTGCATATCGGTGCAAAGAAATGATTTAATTGAGTAGGAATGGACTGTTATTAAGATATTCCAGAGTTTAATGTAGGAGCAGGAGCAGACCAATTAAAGAATATTTGGAAAGTTATGCAACAAAATTATGAGATTAGCCAGAGAATGTCAGTAAAGCAAGAAAGGTATATGAAGAGCACAACATGTCTATAGCAGTTTAGCAGATCAGAAATTACAAGAATATCTTCAGCAAAATTAATTGAATAAGATGGTTTGAGAAGCAGTTAAAGTTAGAAATGAATTCAGTTAAAGTCAGAAGAAAGTAATTGAAAGCAATAATGAGAATAGAAATTATGGAATATTTTGCAAAAGTGTTCAGTGTGATCAAAGTAGCGCAGCGGAAGCGGAAGCAAGGAAGATTTAATATTCACAGATTGTTCAAGGTTTGCTTGGATAAAGAAAAAAAAAGTGTAAAGTTTTGCACAGTGAAATAAAACAACAAGGTTACTATGGTTTTTAATCAGAAATGATTTAAAGCGGGATGAGCAGAATAATATGAAAGGGCATAAAATTCGAAGATGGTGTTTGGTTTTCTTTGAACAGGTGACAGTTGCGAATGTAAATGCAGATGAGGCAGGGTAACAGCGAGAAATGATAAATAGAAAAAGAAAATGGCACCGAAAAATTCAAGAATTTGGAAAGATTATGGCATGATAAAGTATTACAGTGTAAGATATTCGAGAAAGGTAAAGCGGTCCCGAAAGAATTATTACAAACATAGCTGGAAAAATGTGGAAGTAGGTTCAGTCTAAGGAGATAAAGCGCCAACAGCAAGGTAGAATTGCTTATGGCTGAAGGGTAAAAGAAAGAGCAAAATATAATAATCAGGTACTGCAGCTATGAAATGGATTAAAGAAAAGGGAAAGCAGAGCATGTATAGAAATGAATAGACTGAATTAGTTTTCCAGTCAATGCAAGATGGTTTGAAAGGCAGATGCAGTAGAAGAATATCCTACTTGTTCTGTATACGGTTTTATTCCATTTTAGGTGATAGTCTGGTTTATTATGATTTGTTTTGAATGTCGAGGACGACATTCCTTTCTAGGTGATAATAATGTAACGTCACGCATTTTTTTTTATCTTTACGGATCCTTCCTTAGTGGGTTTGGTGGCCAATGTGTGGCCCAATAGCTCGTGTTTCAGGTGGTTGCGCGCGTTGTGAGGCTTGGTGGGCCACCAGATTGGGCCCAAGCGCTAATAGGTTTTTTGCCTGTGAACGCGACAAGGGTATGCATCGCGTTCTGAACGCGACGGCCTGGGGGTCGCATTCTTGTCACGTTGTTGAGCGGTCGACGTCTGCATGTGCGCCACGCGTCACGCGTTGGGCGTCCTGCTGACGTTGAGCTTGAGAAGGCGACGGTCGCCTATGTCGCGTTCAGTCGCGACTAGGGCTACGTCGCATTCTCAATTGTTGTGATTTTAAGGAACCCTGGTCGAGCGGAGGTAGGGAGATCCCACCTCGTTTTCATGTTCGGATTGTGTGCGTGGTGTGGTTGATGTGTTTTCAGTTTATAAACCTTAGATATCATGCTAGGGCCTTCATTAAAGCACGAAAAATGTGAATTAAGTGTGTTTTATGAGGGTTGTGGGGGTGATCCGGAGATGTTTCCCAGATTAGGGTTTGCGCCTGTGAAGGCGACAAAACCGGCGGTCACGACAAGATTCCTTATCGTGACATGTCGGAATGTCACGACCTGATTGCGACTGAACCCCATGTCGCAACCAAGCTGAGTGTGCTTGTGGTGTTTGTTTAATGGTATGTTTATTTGATTTATTAAGTATATGCATAGCACCAGTTTGTGGTGCGTTGGCACTTGTAGAGTATGCTGCCACAAGGTGTGTGTTTTTAAGTAGTTTGCATACTGCCTGTGGTAGTGAGTGGTGTTTACGTGGTTTGGGTGTGTGTATGGCTATACTCTATTGCGGTTTAATGTGTCGATTGTGATGGTTTGGCAGTAAGTTCCAGTGTGACCTGCCTCGGTCATGTGACATCTTTTACAGGTGGTTAAAGATGTTAGTTGTATGTTTGATTTATTAAAGATAGTGTATGATTAATAACATTGTGTTTACGTGGCCATGGAGGTCATGTGATGACCAATGATGGGCCGAGTTATTATTGGTTAATGTGATTCTATATGTGTTTGTGTAGGTTAGCTTGTGGGTCACGAGTGACCAGGACAAGCTATTCCTCACATATGTACCATGGTTTGTATAAAGATGGAACATGTAAGTGTTGTGGTTTGTGTATTGCCGAGTGTGGTGGTCCGGCGCCTATTCTGGAATGCCTCTCTAGTCAAGTACCCCAGGTTCTGTGTGAGCCAGGCACGTGTGTTTGTTGTGCTCGGGGTTTGTCCCGGTACTTGTGTTGTACCGTCGAGGTCTATGTTGTCTATCCTGGACACCCTCACTCATGTGTTTGAGTTGTACATCTGGCTAAGGGAAAGACGACAAAGGGCAGTGACTTGTGTTGAGCTGATTTTATGTGTGGTCGCTTGTAGCGCGCTCGTGATTGGGGGTACGGACACCAGTAGATGTACTGGGCCCCAGCTAGTCCTGTTCAAGTGCCTCACTTTAGGGAGCTCGGGCTGAGTCCCCAAAGGTGCAGGCATGGGCCTGCAGTGTGTGTGAGGCTACAGGTAGTGGTGGTGTTTGTTAGTGTTAGGAACGGATGGGTGGAAGGATCAGATCAAGAAGGGGGGGGTTGAATAGATCTAATACCAATTAACGCGGCGGAAGTTTAGCAATTAAAATTACTTCGAATCAGAGATCAAATTACCCAATCAATTTACTGATCTGAAGTGTGATTAGAGTGTGAGCCAATAATTAGTATTGTGAACGAAATCCCTATGCATGCATCTAGCGAGATACAAAGGCAAACCACAAATCAAACCAATGCACAGAGGATTTTTAGGTGGTCGGAAATCACCTCCAGTGACCTACGTCCACCCCTCAGAAAGTGAGGCCAAACTACTCAATAACCTTGAGTACAACTCACACAGGAGCACGACGACTCCAAACACCTTGAGCACGATGACTCAAGAAACACACCTGGAGCACGACGACTCCAAACTGAGCACGACGGCTCAAACAAAACCGGAGTACGACGACTCCAAATTGAGCACGACGGCTCAAACCACACAGTGAGTACGATGACTCACAAACTCCTGAGCACAATGGCTCACAAACAACCGGCTAGAAAAACACAAGACTCAGATCCTCTAGCAACAGATCAAGTCCAACAAGAGTTAATTCATGAGACTCATGCAACAACCCATGCACAATCTCAGAATCAATCATAAGAGAAAGGAAAATAAGAATTGTATTGATGAGCTTTTCTCTTCAGATGACTCCCTTATAGAAGATCGAATTGTGAAGAGCGTTGATCTCTGGAAGTTCTTGGCGATGCTCTACAAATCCGATCTTCAGGATCTTCCTTGAATTCTTCACAAGAGTCGGATTCTACTTGCTTTGCTTCCTGAGATGCTTAATTGCTTCTTGAACGATCAATTTCCACTTCTGATACTTGAGCAGATAAGATTTGGCTTGAGGAAGTACCAGGGAGGCAAGAACAGGAAGGAGAACTCTTCTAGCCGCCAACGGGATTTCTGGGAGGCTCTGAAAGGGTTCTTGCAAGTTGGATAGCCTATAGAAGGGTATTTATACCCCTAATAGCAATGTACCCTTGGGGGTCGTGGGCACACGATCCAAGGCTAATCCAACAGTTCCCTAGGGTGCCATGTGTCCAAGACAAAATTTAAGTCACAGAGATTGCGGAGTGTGTCGACCTGCCCATGAGGTGTGTCGACACACTGTCCCAGACTGGGAAAACAATTCTTGGGAGAGGTCTCTAGTGTCGACTTGAGATGATTCAGTGTCGACACCATGTCCCAGACAGCAAAACAGGTCTTCTGGGAGAGCCATCTAGTGTCGACCTACCTGTATTGGTGTGACCTGCTTTACCCATCTGAAAAATAGGCCTTCTGGGAAGGCTCTCTAGTGTCGACACTATTATTTAGTGTCGACCTGAGATAGAAGCCTATTAACATATTTCTTCTGGGATCTATCTCTAGTGTCGACCTGCCCTGGACTAGTGTCGACACTAGTTGATCTTTTCTTCACATTTCTGTCTTTGCTCTGAGCCATTGTGTCGACACCACTGATGGTTGGGTCGACACTACCTTTGCAAGAAAATGTTTGTCCCTGAGAAAATAAACACATAAATCATTAGTTAAATATATTATCATGAATATCAATGATAAATGTGCTTGGAAACATGCTTTTTGAATATTATTATTCAGGTGTGATGTATTTCACATGTTCCAATTGTTATGCATTAAAATCACAGCTTGTCATCATCAAAATGTGAGGAGAAATGTATTATATTCACACTCAACCCAACATTAGTCTCCAAAGTTAGTTACTTGCCTTGTGAGTTTGTGGAGCCGTAGCTGGACTGAGGGTCCGTGGCTACGAGACTAAGAGGTAGTTCTTGTGTTGTGTTGTCCAGGTTGGATACTGATTTGATCAGCCAGTAGTCGTTCCCGTATGGTGGCGTCGTTCATTTCCGACTCGTGGTTTACTACCAGTTGTGGCTTTTGTGTTGTTATTTGTCGTTTGAGATCTTCCTTAGTGAGGGTGCCCTGGTGTTGGCACGGTTGTAGTTGTGGTTGGTGAGCGGTGACTCACTAGTTTGCGGTGTGCCCCATTGTTGGCACCTGTGACGGATCATATCGTTCAAACCCGTTAACCTGATAACGAGCCTAACCACGACTCTGCCTCGGCGAACGAGCTGAAGCTTGCAAGGGATATCATTGACACCTGTCCGTATAAATATAAAGGAAACCACATAACAGTAGTAACTTTCCATTTCACAAATATTTACATGGGATTTGCATAGACAGTTTCTCAACTAAAACCATAAAATTACACTGCTGGAGGTGGCGTAGACCCTGCTCCGCTACAGTGTGGCCCGGAACTAGAAGACCTTTGGGAAGCCTCCTGCTCTCCCTCACCTGAAAGGAGTAGGGGGGGGGGGGGTGAGCCTCGCTAGTCACTAGCTTAGTAGGGAAACTCCCCCAATGAAACCGGCAAACCACAATTCAAGTAACTAAACAGGAAACTATTCTATAGCAATTTGTAGAATTATCTAAGCAAGATATTAGGCTGTAATATACTTACCATCTGCTGACCACAAACATGACTTTATTAAATAAACGGAAACCCAAACATGTGTACGAGCTAAAGTAGGTAAACGCCAAACTCGGGTCGCGTAGCCTGGCTCGCGACACCAGCAACCAACCCGGACAAACACATAGGTCTACCTCTCAGCCTCGCAGCCACGGAAAAAAGTCTAGCTACCGCTCCACTAAACCAAACAAGAACTGTGGAGACCAACCAAACCACCACACCTGCAGGTCCACACCCCACAGCCCCATGTCTATCACCTTTAGGGACTCTGGCCTAAGCTCCCTAAAGTGAGGCACTGGAAAGATGACTAGCTGGGGTCCAGTACGTCTACTGGTGTCCGTCCCCCCAACTACGAGCGTGCCACAAGTGACTAAACACTAACTCTCACAAGTCACTGTCCCACTGCCATCATTCCCTCAGCCGCACGCAACTCTGCCTCCCCGAGAGTGATGGTGTCCAGGAAGACGATAAGACCCTGACAATACCACTGTACTGGAACAAACCCCAAGCATTCTCCCGTGCCTGGCTCACCTCGGAACCTGGGGCTCTCAACTGAAGAGGTAACCACGGAAGGCGTAACACTACCTGCCACGCACACGGAAACTCGTGCACGCTACGCAAACCACGTGAACACATACGGGTTACTGAAACCAGTCACACACACAACCACATGAGCCTATAGCTCACCATGTGAACACCACTTCCGAGGAGCGCAACAAATGCCATGCATCGGTTAAATATAACGGATACATACATTAACTTTTGTACGCAATAACAACCCTCGGCGGCTATCGCGATAGAAGCCCAGGTTGCATTCAGATAGCGACCCCCCGACAAGTCGCAATCAAGAGAGCGAACGCGACGTATCGTCCTGTCGTGATCAGATCGCGACAGGGGAGACTGTCGCCTTCGCAGGCGAAAAACCCTATCTGGGTCCCCTTCGCCAGCAAACCCTAAAAATCATACCATACATAGTTTCTAATCCATTTTTCATGCTCTTTGTGATGTCCTAGCATGCCATCTAGGTTCTTAAAGCAGTAAGCACATCACATGAACACACATCGATTCCACGAAGAAAAAGGGTAGAATCTCCCTACCTTGATGAAGAACACCTAAACGGTGATAAGCCGACATTTCTCCCGCTCCACACGTGATCCTCGCGGCGAGAACACCACCAACCGAGGTCCACGAGCTCGAATCGTGCAAAAACCCACGAGCAAAACCTCCCCAGCCGAGCAGAGCTTGTGAAAGCTCTATTCTGCTAGGGTTTCTTAAAAATGCAGCTCGGTTGGGAACGCGATGTATCGCGACGTCGCGACCTGGTCGTGACGCGGCTACTCGTCGTTATTCGCCTGTCGACGTCAGCACACCCGTCTAGCGCGCGACATGTGGCGCGCATGCAGACGACGAGCCAAAACAGCGGCAACCTAAAACCGACGTCCCCGAGTGTCACGATGAGTACGTGACGAGCCCCTCGTCGCGTTTAGGGACAGAGACAAACCTGCACTTTAGGCCAACCAACCGGCCCCTAACGCCCTGAAACCTTGTAAGACGATCCGAACAGTCGATATGCTACATTACTATCACCTAAAAGAAATTTCGTCCTCGAAATTTAAAGTGGAATCCGATAACAAAAATTTTCAATTTAAAACAAATAAGGTACTATTACCTAAAAGAATTAAAAGCTTACTCAAACAAGTATGGATACGTCTTCATCATTTCCACTTCTAGTTCCCAAGTATCCTCACTGCCATGTCTGTTTTCCCATCTGACTTTCACTAACACAATATTCTTATTCCAGAGCTTTTGGTTCTGCGGCCTGTGATGTGTACTGGATATTCTGGCATTGTCATGTCTGGCATTAATTCACTTCTCTGGTAACTGATACTTGGGATGGATCTTCAATGTACTTTCTGAGCATTGAAACACGGAATACATTATGAACATCTGCGAAGTCTGCTAGCAGATCAGACCTGTAAGCCGTCTCGCCTAATGTTTCAATTATCTGGAATGGAACTACATATTGGAGCTCAACTTACTTTGCATGCTGAATCTAAATACACCTTTAGTAGGAGAATCCTTAAAAATACATAATCCCCCACCTCAAAATGTAATGGTCTGTGTCTATGTCAGCATAACTCTTTTGTCAACTCTGTGCTATCTGAAGTTTTTCTTTAATAAACTTAACTGTTTCTGCACATTGCCTGATTAACTCCGGACCCAGAACTTGCCTCTCTCCTACCTCATGCCAATTCAATGGTGTATTGCATGGTCTGCCATATAATGCTTCATAAGGTGCCATTCCAATACTTGCTTGATAACTGTTATTATATGCAAATTGAACCATACTCAAATGGCGTTCCAATATTCCTCCCCAAACCAAGCAACAGGCCCTCAACATATCTTCTATTGTCTGGATGGTCCTTTCTGTCTGTCCATCTGTCTGTGGATGATATGCTGAACTATATCTTAACTCCGTGCCAATTACCCTTTGCAAACTTCTCCAAAAACCTGAGGTGAATCTTGGATCTCAATCTGAAACAATAGTAACTGGAATTCCATGCAATGGTATTATTCTTTCCACATATACTTGGCTAGCCTGTCTACTGACCATGACATATTAACCGGTAACAATATGCAAGCTTTAGTCAGTCTATCAACAAAAACCCAAATGCCATTGTGACCTGCTGAGCTGGGCAAACCCACTATAAAATCCATAGCTATATCATCCCATTTCCATTGTGGTATGGCAAAGGTTGCAACACACCTCCTGGTCGTTGATGTTCTGCTTTTACTTGCTGACAGACGGCACATCTTGTTATAAATCTGCAATTTCTCTTTTCATGTTTGGCCACCAGTAAAAACCTTCATTCCTGATACATCTTAGTACTGCCTGGATGAATAGTATACCTTGGCCTGTGGGCCTCCTCTAACACTTTGTCTAATTCCTGCATCCGCTGGAACATATACTCGGCCTTTTAATCTGACTACATTATCATGGCCCAAAGTTACCTCCTCCATTCTTAGAATATATGCCAAGTTCTCATCTGCTTTCTGAGCTTCAACTATCTGTCTGAAAAGAGAAGATTCAACTGCACTATTTGCCAACACTGCTCTCTACTGACTATTGGCACATATAAAGAATTATCTGCTATCTCTTTATATAATTTCCATTCTCTGATCATAAGTTGATTCATAACAGCTTTTCTGCTCAGTACATCTGCCACAACATTTGCTTTACCCGGATGATATCCCAGACTGAAGTCAAATCTTTCAAATATTCCATCCATCTGTGTGCCATAAATTTAAATTTTTGTGAGAATATATTTCAAGCTCTTATAATCTGTGAATATTTCAAATCTTTTCCATCTATAATAATGCCGCCAGATCTTCAAAGCAAATACTACTGCTGCCAATTCTAAATCATGAGTTGGATAATTCTCTTCATGTTTCTTTAATTGCCTGGAAGCATAAGCAACCACTTTTCCATATTGCATTAATACTGCCCCTAATCCTCTTCTGGATGCATCTGCATATATCACAAAACCACCACTTCCTGAAGGAATTTCTAATATTGCTGATGTAGTAAGCCTCTTTTTCAATTCAGCAAAGCTGCGCCTGCACTCAGAAGACCACACAAAGAAACTCCTTTCCTGGTCAACTTAGTCATTGGGGCTGCTATTTTAGAGAAATCTTGAATAAATCTTCTATAATAACCTGCAAGACCCAAAAAGCTTCTAACCTCTGACACTGTTTTTGGCTCTGCCCACTTCAACATTGCTTCCACTTTTGTTGGATCCACTGCAACTCCTTCACCAGAAATCACATGACCCAATAATTGTATCTCTTTTAGCCATAATTCACATTTACTGAACTTAGCATACAGTTGATGCTCTCTCAATGCCTGCAATGTAATTCTTAAAGGACTGCATGCTCTTCTTCTGATGCTGAATATATCAAGATATCATCTATAAAAACTACTATAAACTGATCCAGATATGGATGAAATATTCTATTCATTAAGTTCATAAATGTTGTTGGCGCATTTGTCAATCGAAATGGCATACTACAAATTCATAATGCCCATACCTGGTCCTGAAAGCTGACTTTTCAATATCTTCTACCTTAATTCTCAACTGGTGATATCCTGACCTCAAATCAATCTTGAAAAGCACCTTTGCTGACTTAAGTTGATCAAACAAATCATCTATTCTTGGGAGCAGATACTTGTTCTATATAGTAACCTTATTCAACTGCCGGTAATCTATACACATCCTCAGACTACCATCCTTCATTCTAACAAATAGTACTGGTGCCCCCCATGGTGAGTGACTTGGCCTAATGAAACCTTTCTCTAATAACTCCTGCAACTACTTCTTTAACTCTTTTAATTCTGCTGGTTCCATCTTGTACGGTGCATTTGAGAACGGCATACTGCCTGGTTCTAATTCAATTGTGAAATCTACCTCTCTGCGCGGCGCTAGCCACGACAAACTCTTCTGGAAATACATCTATAAATTCTCTAACCACTGGCACAAACTCTACTGATTTATGAGGACTCAACCAAACTCACAAAAGCAAGATATGCTACACATCCTTCATTAATTAATCTTCTAACTCTGAGTGCAGAAATGATAAACTTAGGAGAATAGAAAAGCATACCTTGAAATTCAAAAGTTGTTCCATCAGGTTTACAAAATCTGACCTTCTTCTTTCTACATCTACCAGAGCACCATAAGCCTCTAACCAATCCATACCCAGAATCAAATCGTATTCCTTTAAAGACAAAGCATAAACTTTGATGGCAACTGGTTCCCATGAATCACAACTGGAACCTCATCTAAATAACAGGAAGTAAGCATAAACTCACCGGAGGAACGGACGAAAAGCACTTAGAAACTCCTTGGAAGAATTTCTTGATCTACTTACCCCACATTGCTATCCCAGACGATGATGCTCCTGAAGGTGCTTTTCCGTTGCTTTTCCGCAGCTGTGTTAGAAAGGACTTTCCTGCTGTGTCGCTTCCTCTACTGTCCTGTACATCAGTGGAGCTACTGCATCTTGCAACTCAAACCTCAATCCCATAATAAAATACTCCACCATTATTGCATGATCAGTCACCACATAAGGGGCATACCTACTCAATGCCATGAATCTCATCTGATACTCTAACACAGATAATCATCCTTATTGTAAAGTTCTAAACTGTTCCCTCTTTGCTTGCTAAATCAGTAGTCGAAAGAACGTGTCATTGAAAACCGTCAGAAACTCTGGCCAAGTAATTCCATCTTCTGTCCTTCCTGCAAAAACAGTCTACAACATGAGCCTCCACCATTCTTGAGCAAATCCCCTCAACTGATAAATAGCAAGAATGACTATGTCCTCCTGCAAACACCTCATAGTCACAAATACCCTCTCGATCTCATGTTTCCAATACTCTGCAGTATTTGGGTTAGGGCCACATGAGTATGTAGGGGGCTGTAACCTCAGAAACCTCTCCACAAGAGCTGTGGGATCCTCTGCGCTAGCTGGCTTCACTGGTACTGTAGGGTGCATAGGTACTACAGGAGGTACCTCAACTCCTACTTGGGGTAAAACTGGGGCTGCTGGCACTGCCTCCTCAACAACTGGTATCGCTGGCTGTGCGGGTCCTGGCTGATCCATCCCCATACGGATCTCCGTAAGGCTTTCCCATATCCGCTCAATCATCCTCTGGGTAGGATCCTCCGGATCATCACTACCTCCTGCCCAATCTCTCTGATTTGCCATTTCTGATTACTGCACAAACAATTTCCAACCACACAACACAACAATTATTAACACAAAAACCCAGGGTCAACTACCAGCAGTGGGTTTAAGTAGAGATTAGGCTATGTAATTTCCTGTTCCTTAACATTTATACAGACTATGGTCTGATACCATTGTGATGGATCATATCGTTCAAACCTGTTAACCTGATAATGAGCCTGACACGACTCTGCCTCCCACGAATGAGCTGAACCTTTGCAAGGGATATCATTCACACCTGTCCGTAGAAATATTAAGGAAACCACAGAACAGAAGTAAACTTTCCATTCCACAAATATTTACATAGCCAGTTTCTCAACTAAAACCATAAACTTGTACAACAAAACCTGGGGCATACCCCGAGGTGTATAAAGAGAGAAATTACACTGCTGGAGCTGGCGCAAACCCTGCTCCGCTACGCTGCGGCCCGGAACTAGAAGACCGTTGGAAGCCTCCCGCTCTCCCTAACCTGAAAGGAGGTGCGGGGGGGGGGGGGGGGGGGGGGTGAGCCTCGCTAGTCACTGGCTCAATAGGGAATCTCCCCCAATGAAACCGAGCAAACCACAATTAAAGTAACTAAATAGGAAGCTATTCTATAGCAATTTATAGAATTATCTAAGCAAGATATTAAGGCTGTAATACACTTACCATCTGCTGACCTCAAACATGACTTTATTAAATAAACGGAAAACCCAACAGGCGTACGAGCTAAAGTAGGTAAACGCCAAACTCGGATCGCGTAACCTGCCTTGCGACACCAGAAACCAACCCGGACAAACACATAGGTCTACCTCTCAACCTCGCAGCCACGAACGAAAGGTCCAACTGCCGCTCCACTAAACCAAACAAGAACTGTGGAGACCAACCAAACCACCACACCTGCAGGTCACACCCCATAGGCCCATGCCTATCACCTTTAGGACTCCGGCCTAAGCTCCCTAAAGTGAGGCACTGGAAAGAGGACTAGCTGGGGTCCAGTACATCTACTGGTGTCTGTCCCCCCAACTACGAGTGTCGTGCAAGTGACTAAACACAAACTCTCACAAGTCACTATCCCACTGCCGTCTTTCCCTCAGCCAGATGGCAACTCTCCCCGAGAGTGAGGGTGTCCAGGAAGACGACAAGACCTTGACAGTACCACTGTACTGGGACAAACCCAGAGCACTCTCACGTGCCTGGCTCACCTCGGAACCTGGGGCTCTCAACTGAAGAGGTAACCATGGAAGGTGTAACACTACATGCCACGCACACGGAAACTCGTGCACGCTATGCAAACCACGTGAACACATACGGGTTACTGAAACCAGTCACACACACAACCACGTGAGCTTGTAGCTCACCATGTGAACAGCACTCCTGAGGAGCGCAACAAATGCCAAAGCACCACAAACCACCTCTACACACATCGGTTAACCATGCCATGCATCAGTTAAACAGTAACGAATACATACGTTAACATTGTATGCAATTAACAACCCTCGGCTGCTATCACGACAGAGGCCCAGGTCGAGTTCAAATGGCGACGCCCCAACAAGTCGCAATCAACAGAGCGAACGCGACGTATCGTCCTGTCGCGATCAGATCGCGATAGGGGAGACCGTCGCCTTCGCAGGCGAAAAACCCCATCTGGGTCCCCTTCGCCAGAAAATCCTAAAAACCTTACCATACATAGTTTCTAATCGATTTTTCATGCTCTTTGTGATGTCCTAGCAGGCCATCTATGGTTCTTAAAGCAGTAAACACATCACATGACACACACAACGATTCCACAAAGAAAAAGGGTAGAATCTCCCTACCTTGATGAAGAACACGTAAATGGCGATAACCCGCCATTTCTCCCACTCCACACATGATCCTCGCAGCGAGAACACGACCAACCGAGGTCCATGAGCTCGAATCGCTCAAAACCTAACAAGCAAAACCTCCCCTGGCCGAGTAGAGCTTGTGAAAGCTCTGTTCTGCCAGGGTTTCTTAAAAACGCAGCTACATTCAGAACGCGACGTATCGTGACGTCGCGACCAGAGCCAGAATTTCTTTAAAATGCAGCTACGTTCGGAACGCGACGTATCGTGACGTCGCGACCTGGTCGCGATGCGGCTACCCTTCGCGATCCGCCCGTTGACGTCAGCATGTTCGTCCAGCGCGCGACATGTGGCGCGCATGCAGACGATGAGCCAAAACAGCGGCAACCTGAACACGACGTCCTTGAGTGTCGTGATGAGTACGCGACGAGCCCCTCAGTCACGTTCAGGGACAGAGAACGAACCTGCACTTTAGGCCAACCAACCGGCCCACAACGCCCCGAAAACCTGTGTAAGCACCTGCTACACACAACATGGGTCACACACTAGCCACCACAACTAATGTAAGACGATCCGAACAGTCGATATGCTACAGCATCGTTGCTCTGAGACTTTGTGGCGGTACCTCATGGTGGTAGGTACCTGTACCCTTTGTCGGTATTTGTTTCTCTTGGTACGCTGAGTACCAGTCTTTTCAGGTGTTGAAGTGGAGCTGTGCTCCATGGGGGTCGTGTTGTAGGACCTTCCACTTGCTATAATGTACCCTTGTAAGGGTAGCTTTCTGTTGTATTAAGATTTCTGGGTAGGGCGGACTAGCTTCTGGTTAGTAGTCTTGTTACCCTTGTGCTTGAGATATCAGTGTTGGTACTTAGGGATAGTAAATATCGGTACCCCTTGGGGGTTGGCTTTGTGTTGTGGTACGTTGTGTACCAACCTTTCAAGTGTTGTGATGAATCAGTGTTTTTTTGGAGGTCATGAGGTGTGAGTTTCCACACGTACTGTGTACCTTGTTTAAGGTATGTTTCCGATTGTGGTTTCAATGTGTTCTGGACTTGGCATGTCGATGCCAGTTCGGTTACCTTGCGTGGGTAATTTGCCTGTGAGGCCTACAGTCGAGGCAATGGTTTGCCTGTGAGACTTGGAGACTGGGTAGTAGTCTGCCAGTAAGGCTTGACGTTGAGGTATTCCCAGTGCTTGGGCGGACTAGTAGTGTTGTGCTAGTCCTGTTGTTCTCTTTTACCTTCCGAGGTTTACGTTAATTAGTATGGTTATGTTAATTATTGATTAACCTAGTTAAAGTAAGTTGAATGTGGTTTGACTATTTATGTGGCCAGTGAGACCCATTGAGGTTGAGGTCTCTTCTGTTTAATTGTTGTGGTTTTTGGGTGGCCCTACTGAGCCTGTGACTTGTTGAGGCTCACTCCCCTACAGTTCTTTTCAGAGCTTGCCATTGTAAGGCTTGCGGAGGTGTTGTGACAGACTTGTACCACCAGTAGTTGAGTTGTAGTAGTGTTGTGTGAGCTTGTGCTCCGTCGCGGTATGCCCCAGGTAGTTGTACTTTTTAAGTGGACATGTAATAATGTATTGGA
Source organism: Colocasia esculenta (assembly GCA_014218235.1). Taxonomy (NCBI): domain Eukaryota; kingdom Viridiplantae; phylum Streptophyta; class Magnoliopsida; order Alismatales; family Araceae; genus Colocasia; species Colocasia esculenta. The sequence continues at coordinate 55,464,804 of CM024758.1, forward strand.
CAGTTGTACAATGTGGTTTACAGATATGAGCACATGTACTTTCTTGTGTCTTATACTGTAGTTATTGTCTTTTATATTCTTACTGGACATGTGTGTGAGATATCCCTTACGAGACTTCGGTCCATTCGTGGGAGGTGAATCTGGATATGGAGCCTTATTGAGCATAAATATCCAGGGCCGTCACACCCACATTAGATTTGTATGATTTTCTCTGAATTGTGTTACAATTACAAGTAATTTTTTAAATTGCTTAAGCTTCCGTTGTGATTTGTAATAGATCTATTCAACCCCCCTTCTACATCTATTCACCCTACTTATTCGATCCTACAATTAGTTTCAGAGTGAGTTAATCTCTGATTCTGATTCTGATTTGATTTGATTGCATTTGTTTGATTCATCTGGTTTGATCTGTGTGCTTGCTTTTCAACTGCTACATACTTGAATTCATGCATTCTCAAGGTTTTGTAGCTGAGGTACACTCTATAAATAGACCACCGTACTTCGATGGGTTTGATTATGCTGACTAGAAGAATCGAATGCAAGTCTTTCTTAGAGCCTAGAATTATGAAATCTGGAAGATCGTTGAAAAAGGCCTTTATGAAATCACTGGTGATGAGGATACATGAACCAGAGAGTAAATAAGAAGGTCTACATTAAACTTTAGTGCTATGAACATGCTTCAATGTGCAATCCATCACAAGGAATATGCTAGAGTATCCATTTTATCCTCCACCAAGGAAATGTGGGATAAGCTTCAGTTGATGTATGAGGGAACATCACAAGTTAGAGAAACTAAAGCCAATTTGTTAGTTTCTGGTCATAAAATGTTTACCATGAAGTCTGATGAATCTATATCTAAAATGTTTGCTAGGTTCATGGTAATTGTTAATGGGTTGAAATGATTAGGTAAGAATTACAATGATGTTGAGCTGGTAAGAAAAATTCTTCGATCCTTATCTCATGCCTGGCATACTAAGGCAACTATCATTGAGGATTCTAAGGACTTATCCAAAATCTCCTTAGATGAGCTCATATGATAACTAATGACTTATGAAATAAATTTGAAAAGAACTGAAGAACACATGCTGAAGGCTAAACCAACTGCACTCAAAGCTTCAACAAGTGGAAAAGATAAAGAGAAAGAAATTAATGTTTCTGAATCATCTAAATCTGATGAGGATAAGATTGCCCTCATCACCAGATAGTTAAAAACATTTTTACATAAAAAATTAGAAAATACCATGGAAAACACAACAAATATCTTAGCAAGAAACAGTTTCCATCTTCAACTTCGTGTCTAAACAGAAATGACAAGAAAACTGAAAATCTGATTCTCTGTTACAAGTGCAACAAGCCAGGACACATGAAGGTGAGTGTCTTGATTTCAAAAGAGATATGAGCAAGAAAAAAGATTATTAAGACGAAGAAGTCAAAGGCAATGCTAGCAACCTGGTCAGATGAAGACCAAAGTGAAGAAGAAGGAAGACAATTCCTCAAGTTCTGAAGATAAGGAAGTATGCTTTATGGCCAACAACAATGATAGCAGGGTAAGCTCTTCCTTTGAACAATACACTGTTGATGACTAGCAAGATGCTTATGCCATATTAGTTGAAAAATGTTTTGAAATAAGGAAAAAAGACAAATATCTAAAAAAGAAGATTGAAAATGTTATGCATGATACTTCTCTAATAAGCAGAATGTATGAATTAGAAAAGAAAATTTCTGAATTTAATGCTGAACGAGAAGCAATTCTGGATGAATTGAATAAATTTAAAATCACATCTCAGAAGGATATTAATGAAATTGAAAAATTAATAGAGAAAATGCAAATGCAAAAAAAAAAAAGGAAAAACAACAAACAATTAATGAAATTAGAAAACTTAATAAATTACTGACTGAAAAGGATCAAGTAATAAAAAATTTCACAAATGGTAAAAAAAATCTTGATGCCTTGTTAGGACTGACAGTGAATGCTAAAAAACATGGACTGGGATTTACCACAGAAGGAACAATGAAAAATAAAATAACTGAAAAGAAAGAAAAATCTTTAAAATTTCCTTTCATAAAATTTGTCAAAAGCAATAATTCAAAAAACAAAAATAAACAATTGTAAAAGGAAATATTTGAAATAATCAAAAAATAGAATAAAAATGATGTGTCTAATTAGAAGAAACCAATCAAGTCGACACATACTGCAGAGAGGTTGACACATGTTCAACATAGGTCGACCTATTCGTCCCTAAAACATAACAAAATTGATGTGCATATGCAAAAGAAACTAAACAGGTCGACACATGTCCAACATAGGTTGACCTATCAAGTTCTGAAAAATAAAAAGATTTTAAATAAAAACACAAACAAAAATCTAAAAAATTATAAAAATACAAAAACACATTTTCATGATGTTGATTGGAGCTCCAGAGCATATTATCAATCCAATTGGATTAATTATTGGAATTATGGTATTACAATCCTTATTGGTATAATTCTCATTAATTCTATCCAAAATTTCTAAACATAAATAGAACTTTTGGTCTGGGTTCCACACATGAACAAACATGCCAAAATACATAATTTCCCTGCTTCTGAAGGAAAAAACATTAGTGTTTACATTCTAAATCAGAATGCCAACTACCAAAAAGGGAAGTCATTTCAGAAGTAAAACACAAACCAAAAATAACTCAAATGTGGAATACAAAATATTTACTACTTCTGCTCAATCAAACTGATGGTCCTAACAATATTGGATACTAAAATCCTTTCTTTTATGATTTGATTTGTACAGAAAGGTCATGCACCTAGCTCAAATGTGTGGTATCTTGATAGTGGGTATTCACGACACATGATTGGAGATAGAACAAGTTCTCATGTCCGATTTAAAAGGAAGGAGGATCAATCACAGTTGGAGATAAAAATAAAGAGAAAATAATTGGATCTGGAAAGGTTGGTACTCAAACTCAATTGAAAATGTTTTCATTGTTGATGGTTGGACTACAATTTACTGAGTCTTAGTCAATTGTGTAATAAAGATCACAAGGTTGTTTTTGAGTTAAATTCTTAGAAAATAATTGACTATTCATCTGAAAAAATAATCTTTTTTGTAAAAAGAGAGAACAATGTTTAGTTGATAAATCTTGACAAAATGTTTGATGAAAACATCTATTTGGTTACTAATAAAAATGAAATTGCATGAACATAGCATAAGAGACTTGGTCATGCAAGCTTCAACACCTTGAATAAATTGATAAGGTTAAATCTGGTTAAAGGACTTCCTAAATCTTTTCCTAATGTGGAAAATCAAGTTTGTGGGATATGTGCTCACGGAAAACAAACCAGAAATTTTTTTAATATCTTTAATGATGTACTCAATACTAAGCAACTAGGATTACTTCACATGGACCTTTTTGGGCCAACAAAGAATTCTCAGTCTTAGTGGCAAATGTTATGGATTTGTCATCATTGATGATTTTACTAGATACACGGGTTATCTTCTATCTCGCAAAAGTGATGTTTGTCATGAATTCAAGAAATTTTGTAACACTGCCTTAATGAGATTTTTATACAAAATAAAGTCCATTTTGACTGATTATGGGGGTGCCTTTGAAAATGCAGCCTTTCTGATTTATGTACTGACCTGTGCATTTTCCACAAATTCTCTTTTCCAATAACTCCATAACAAAATGGAGTTATGGAAAGAAAAAATAGAACTCTTGTGAAAATGGCAAGATCTATGCTCTTGGAAAGCAAACTACCCAAATCCTTCTGGGCTGAAGGTGTGAAGACATCAAATCACATTTTGAATATAGCATTAGTCATACAAAAAATTAGAAAAACCCCCTATGAACTTCTGAAAAATAAAAAACCCACTGTGTCTTACTTTAAAATTTTTTGTTACAAAAATTTTGTACATAACAACAATAAAAAAAATCTTGGCAAGTTTGATGCTAAGAGTCTTGAAACTATCTTCCTTGGTTATTCTGAAAACTCTAGAGCTTATAGAGTTTATGTTTTCAAGAAAAGAATTGTAGAAGAATCTCAACATGTCATCTTTGATGAAAATTCTAACAAATTTAATGGTTCTATGTCTTGCAGGACTCCACAAAATGATGAAGAAGATGACTTCATTGTTGAGTCTCACCAACTATTGAAGAGCCTGAAGACGCATTTGAAAATATGGACAATCAAGCACCTAACATAAATGGATCAAGTAACATTGCTCTTGAATTGTCTAAAACAGGTGAGGCAACATCTAAATTTCATTTTTTGAAAGATCATCCAATTGGAATTGTCATTGTGATTTGCATGATAGAGTTAGAAATACATCTTCTTTTCAAAATGTAATAAATGAAAACCGTTTGGCACTACTTTCCCAATTGAACCTAAGTCTATTGATGAAGCTCTAACCAGTGAACTGGATCAATGCAATGCATAAAGAACTTCATCAATTGACAGAAAAGAAAAAGTATGGGAATTAGTACCAAAGCCTAGTGACCAGTCTATGATTTGCACTAGATGGCTCTTCAGAAATAAATTGAATGATGATGGGAAAGTCGTTAGAAATAAAGCTAGGATAGTTGCAAAGGGCTAAAATTAAGAATTTGGAATTGACTTTGAAGAATCATATGCCCCTATAGCTAGACTAGAAGCTGTAAAAAGTTTTCTTGCTTTTACATCATCCTTGAAATTTAAAGTTTATCAAATGGATGTGAAAAGTGCTTTCCTGAATGGAATCATCAAAGAAATTGTTTTTTTGGCTAAACCTCCTAGTTTTGAAAGTGAAAAATATCATGATCATGTTTTCAAGCTTAATAAGGCTCTTTATGGTCTTAAGCAAGCTCCAAGAGCTTGGTATGACCGTTTGAGTTCTTTTCTTCTGAATAAAGGATATACAAGAGGTAATGTAGAACAAACTCTATTTACAAAAAATGTCAAACTCTATTTACAAAAAATGTCAAACTCTATTTACAAAAAATGTCAAAAATCAAATCATTGCTATTCAAATTTATGTTGATGACATAATCTTTAGATCTATAAATCAAGAGTTGTACTGAATTTTCTAATCATATGCAAAATGAATTTGAAATGAGTTTAATGGGCAAATTGCAATTCTTTTTGGGATTGCATGTACATTAAACTACTGAAGGAATATTTGTTTGTCAAATCAAGTATGTGAAAGAGCTCCTGAAGAAATTTGACTATCATCACCTCAAACCTTCAAGCACACCAAGGGCCATAAATGTAATATTATAGGAGAATTTATCTGGTAAGTCAGTATATCCCAAGACCTATAGAGCTATGATTGGCTCTCTACTCTACCTTACAACTTCCAGGCCGGATATTCAATTCAGTGTGTACATGTGTGCTAGATTTCAGGCCAATCCTAAGGAATGTCACATGTAAATTGTTAAAAGGATTTTTAAATATCTTGTTCGAACATGTGATCTTGGCATCTGGTACCCTGTTGGGTGCCAACTGGATTTAATTGCTTATTGTGATGCTGATTATGCTAGTTGCAAATTAGATAGAAAAAATACTAGTGGTTTGTGTTTATATCTAGGTAGATGTCTAGTCTCTTGTGCTTCCAAAAAGCAACATTCAATAGCTCTATCCACTGCAGAGGATGCATATGTTGTGGCTGGTTGTTGTGGCACTCAAATTCTTTAGGTAAAACACCAACTCGTAGACTATAATCACAAATTGGGTTGCATTCCTATTTTATGTGACAACACTAGCGCAATCAATCATTCTAAAAACCCAATTCAGTATTCACGAACAAAACACATTTAAATAAGGCACCATTTTTTAAGAGAAGAGGTTGCTAAGAAATCTTTTGATCTTCACTTTATTGACGCTGAAAAGCAAATTGCAGACATTTTCACTAAGCCTCTCTCAGAAAATAGGTTTTCATTCTTGAGGAGAGAACTTGGCTTGTGCAAATTTCCCCATTCTTGATATCTTCCATTTCATTCTTACAAATAAAAGCCCTCTTCTTCTTACTAATAAATTCTTGCCTCTCACATTGTATTGACACTTTGATATTCAAATCTTCATTAATAGTTCTTATGTTCACCTTGTGAGGGGGAGATACCTGAAACGGCCCCGACGCCCGGACCCTCTGCTCCCACCAAGAATCCGAACATCGGCACCACCGCCCATGGGTCCGGAGACCCAGAAGGGCTAACAAATCGATCTAACAAGATATGTAATAGAGATAAATAACAACAAATGCACTAAAATGTACGACAGGTGACGGAAAAGAGTCCAACACGGAGTAACAGTCTAGTACAGTCCTGAAGGAAATAAAGTACAAGTGCTGAAATAAAGGGAAAAGACACGTCCCTTAGGGGCATACCCGAGGGTGAAGTACACAAACTGGGGAACACTGCTAACTGGGGACACTGTCTACTATTGCCCCGTCACCTCAGTTCGCCGCGGAGGGAGTTGCTCTGAAGTCTCACTTGCAAAAGAGGGCATGAGCTTCACGAAGAAGCCCAGTAGGGACTACCACTCTCCCACTGGTTCTAACAGTAGAATAGAACTAAGTGCAGTAATTAAATAAAGCAGTAAATTCTATTCTACTAACAGAGTCATGTGCGGAAGCGTGAAAGAAACTACACGGTCATCGGTCTAGGCTACACGTCGGGACCGGAAACCCGTGCAAAACATGGCACCAAAAGAAAACCAAGGCTGTAACATAGACAGCTAAACACTGCCTGGGCAAACACTAGCTACAGTACGCTACACTAGTCAGCCGGTCAGGTGCGCCACGCGCCTTACCTCAAGCAACGGTCCATGTCTAACCCTCCCATCGGAGTGAGACGCAGAACTAAAGAACCACAACTACCGTAGTCTGGCCGGACTACAGTCCCACGCCTAGCCCCTCTAAATGGTTCCGGAACCACGTAGAGTGAGGCAATGAGAAAGGCTAGCTGATGTGCGCCACACGAGATGCCAACTACCACGGCGTCCTAGACTCAGGTAAGAGAGCTCTACGAATGACTCTACGTTGTTGTCCCCACCATTTTCCCCTCTGCTACTAGAGTCCGTGACTTGAGCAAAACGTGCCGCCTGGAGAACTCCCTCTAATAGGTGCACGGGGACGGGGGGTCCCAGGTAATGGTAACAACCTGTCTCGTAGACAAGCCCTCAAGTGCCTAGCACCGGGCGAAGAGACTAGAGTAGCACTGCACTAGGAACAGCACAGGTGACAAGAAAACTAAGTCACAGTGGAAGCGGAACATCAAAACCTCATGCCAGTCCCTCTCGGTCAGACAGGCGATGCAGTGATACATCGTGATAAGAACGCGATGGCTAACAACACCACAACAACCCGGGTCATCTAAACACGACACTTACCCCGTCGCAAGCTCATCACGATGGGGACGGAGGTCGCGTTCCGAAGGAACCCAGAACTCCTGAACGCCGCACATGTACCTGTCGCGTTTCTTAACGCGACGGTGCCGGGGTGCGTTTAGAGAGAGAGTGACGCAACGATACGACGCGACTAGGTCGTGATTGGGAAACCCGTTGCGACCTCAGCCGAGTGCCCAAACAAGGCAACCCTAACACTCCAAAACCACACCAAATGATACAAAATGGGGAGGGGAGCATGACTAACAACGAAAACAGCTCAATTAACATCAATCCACCCTTAGGAAACCCCATGCATGAAAAGGAAGGTAAACTACACTAAAAATCCTCTCATGCATACAAGAGTCCCTCAACTCAACCACCCATTCCAAGCATGGAAAACCACATAAACAACATCCCATAAGAATCCAGAAGATACAATGACTACAATGCACATCTAGCATGAAGTCTAAAATGCTTGGAGAAAGGGGATTGGATTCTTAGCATGGTAGAAATAGGGGGAAGGCTTGGATTCCCTGCCTCAAGGTGAAGAACTACCCTAGAGGGGCCTTCTCGTAGGCTTGCACCCCTCCTCCTCCAAGCTCCAAAGCCCATGCTCACGCCATCCACGAGCCGAGCACGACCTCCTTCATGAGCCGATGGAGAGGAGCATGCACCATACAAGAAGATGGGGGGAGAAGCATAGTAAGGAAAGGAGAATGAGAAAGAAGAACACAACCAAACCAATCCACAGTTACCACTCAAGGTAACAACACCCCAAGCCACAACAAGGTCCACCCAAGCTCCTCACAGAGCCACCAGCACGGAGGAATCGCCAAAGAGGGGAAAACACAGAGAACAAGCGAAATGGGGATTTTGCTTTCGGGCTTGGGCACTTAAACACAGACGATGAGAACGCGATGGACCTGGTCATCGCGTTAGGGAAGCTAACGCGACACTCACTTATGTTGTTATCTGGAAACGCCTACGACCCTAACGGTCAAAGCCACCATGTGGCGTGCATGCAACGCTAACATCTGATCGCAACGGACCAGTATGTCACGTTCATGCATGCACGACGACACGTGTCTCCACCGTACAGATAGCTAAAAGACTAAACAACAGTCTTCTGTTAGAGCCCTGTTGCGACAGGGGGGGTCGGCGTGTTGTCATTCAGAATGCGACGGTCACCTACGTCGCCTTTAGAATGCGACGGGTCGACATGTCACGACCCAGCCGAGAGAGCTGACCCTCAAAAGGAGACAGGGTTGCTACAATCTAACTAACAAAAAAACAATTTTATCCTCAAAATTAAGGGTGAAACTAGGGGGAAAGAGGGTAAACAAAGTACCTATCACTCGAATAAGTAAGGGAATTGCTCCCGCATCTTGTCCTCACGCTCCGAAGTGACCTCGCCACCAGTGCGGTGCTCCCAAACCACCTTGATGAGCGAGATCTGCCTCCTGCAAAGCTGCTGCACCCTGCGGTCCACCACACTGACTGGGTACTCTGGCATGGATAGGTCTGGAGCGACCTCTAGCTGCGAGTAGTCGAGTACATGCGATGGATCTGGCATGTACTTCCTCAGCTGCGACACATGGAAGATGTTGTGGACACCTGCCAACTCAGATAGAAGAGCCAACCTGTAAGAGACCTCACCAACCCGCTCCAAGATGGGAAAGGGGCCAACAAACCTCGGGCTGAGCTTGCCCCTCATCCCAAACCTAAGAACGCCCTTGGTGGGCGAGATCCGAAGAAACACGCTATCACCGGCCTCGAACTGAAGTGGCCTCTTGCGGACGTCGACGTAGCTCTTCTGTCTGCTCTACGATATCTGCAACCTCTGCCTGATCAGCCTCATGGTGTCTGCGCATTGCTGTACCATCTTTGGACCTAGCAACTTTCTATTGTCAACCTCGTGCTAGTGCAACGGTGTCCTGCACGGTCGACCATACAGAGCCTCGTAGGGCGCCATCCTGATGCTGGGGTGAAAGCTATTATTATACGAAAACTCCACCATGGGAAGGTGCGACTCCCACGTGCCGCCTCAGTCTAGGCAACATGCTCTCAACAATTCCTCGAGGGTCTGTATGGTCCTCTCCGACTGCCCGTCTGTCTGTGGGTGGTAGGCTGAACTCAACCTCAACTCGGTGCCAAGTGCCCACTGAAAGCTACGCCAGAATTGAGAAGTGAACCTCGGATCTCTAACTGAGACAATAGAGACTGGGGTTCAGTGCAAAGGCACCACTCTGTCTACAAACAACCGAGCCAGTTTGTCCACTGACCACGCTAGTCTGACTAGTAGGAAGCGAGCTGTCTTCGTCAGCCTGTCGACGATGACCCTAACGATGTCATGCCCCTGTGAAGTGCGAGGTAAGCTAGAAACAAAGTCCATGGTGATGTGCTCCCACTTCCACACGACAATGGGAAGTGACTGCAACTCACCACCAGGATGCTGGTGCTCTGCCTTCACCTGCTGACAGGTAAGGTAGCGCGAAACAAACTCAGCGATATCTTTCTTCATCCGAGGCCACCAAAAGAGCACCTCAAGTCGTGGTACATCTTGATGGAGCTAGGATGAATAGAGTATCGCGACCTGTGCGCCTCACCAATACCTCCTCCCTGACGTCCTCTGGAACGTAGAGTCTGTCTTGGAACCAAACCTCGCGTCCTCGTCCAGCACCACCTTGGGCAACTGCAACATGTCTGCCAATCTACGTCTGCATTCTGTGCCTCGTCACCTGCTGATATAACATAGAGTGAACTGTCATGCTGGCCAACACTGCCCTCTCCCTGAGGCTCGATGGCATGAACACGCCCTGAGTGGCGTCCTCTAAGAGTCTCCAGTGTCTAACCAACAAAGAACTCAAGTGGGCTCTCCTACTCAAAGCGTCTGCTACGACATTAGCCTTCCCCGGGTGATAGGAAAGGGTAAAGTCGTAGTCTTTCAAGTATTCGAGCCACCTGCGCTGCCTGAGGTTCATATCTCTCTGTGTGAAGACGTACTGTAAGCTCCGGTGATCTGTAAAAACCTCAAACACCTCGCCGTACAAGTAGTGCCTCCATAACCTCAAGCCGAACAAGACTGCTATAAGCTCCAGGTCATGTGTCGGGTAGTGTTGCTCATGCTTCTTCAGCTGATGAGAAGCATAAGCAACTACTCTCGATCGTGCTGCAACAGCACTGCTCCTAGACTAGTCCCTAAAGCATCTGTGTAGACAACAAAGCCGCTGCTGCCAGAAGGTACAACAGGATCGGAGCTGAAGTCAACTGACTCTTCAGCTCCTGAAAACTGTGCTCGCACTCTGCTGTCCACACAAACCTGGTCTCCCGCCTGGTCAACCGGGTCAAAGGCTCTACAACTCTGGCAAAGTCCTGCACGAACCTTCTGTAGTAGCCTGCCAGCCCCAGAAAACTGTGCTCCTCTACAATTGTAGTGGGCTGGCCCCAAGAAACCACGGCCTCAACCTTGGCGGGGTCCACCGCCACACCTGGACCAGAAACAACATGACCGAGGAACTGCACCTCCTTTAGCCAAAATTCACACTTACTGAATTTGGCGTAAAGTTGGTGACTCCTCAAAGCCTGCAACACCAGCCTTAAGTGAACCTCTTGCTCCTCTACCATCGTTGAGTACACCAGGATGTCGTCGATGAACACCACCATGAACCTGTTTAGGTACTCTCGAAACATGCTGTGCGTCAACTCCATGAACATTGTAGGTGCTTCGTGAGCCCAAAAGGCATCACCACAACTCGAAGTGGTTGTAGTGGGTACAAAAAGCTGATCTGGCGATGTCTGACTCGCGGATCCGTAACTGGCAGTAGCCTGACCTCAAGTCGATCTTCGAGAACACTGAAGCTAACTACAACTGGTCGAACAAGTCATCGATCCTGGGCAAAGGGTACTTGTTCTTCACGGTCACCTGATTCAGCTTCCGATAATCAATACACATCTTGTGGCTTCCATCTTTCTTCTCACAACAAAATAGGCGCTCCCCACGGCGAACGGCTAGGATGAATGAAGCCCAACGCAAGCAACTCCTCTAGTTGGTTCTTCAACTCCCGCAGCTCCGCCGGCGCCATCCGGTATGGTGCCTTGGATGCAGGCATCATCCCCAGAAGCAACTCAATGGAGAAATCTACCTCCCGCTCCAATGGCAAGCCAGGTAGATCCTCCAGAATCACGTTATCAAAATCGCAAACAACAGGCACATTTAAAACAAATATCTCACCAGAATCCGAGACACACACAGAAGCCAAGAAAGCAACACCACCGTCTCGGATAAGACGCCGAGCTCTACAAAAAGAGACAAAGGGTCGGCGGGTAGACCAGGTACCTCGGAAGCAAGCACAGATGCTCCAGGTAGCACAAACCTCACGGTCTTCTACTAACAATCCACCAGTGCAGAGTGTGCCTCTAACCAATCCATGGCAAGGATGGGATCAAAATCGTGGAGCTGCAAGGCAAACAGTCTAGCTGGTAGCTAGTGGCCCTATACCTTGACGATGACACCTTCTAGGTAGCCCAGTGTACACACAAAGTCACCTGTAGGCATCTCAATAGCTAGGTCACAGGCCCGCTCCAGAGCAAGCTCAGACAAAGTAGCAAAGAACTCCCCAGAAGCAAAACAGAGCGTGGCACTCGGAACAATCAAAACTCTAGCAGCCCTACCAGGATAGGAACCATACCGATGACCAGATTGGAAACCTCCACCTCCTCTCTGGTTTTCCTCACCACCGCATCCACGTCCTCGCTGAGGCTGCTGCTGCGGGTGCTACTGCGGCTGTTGGAACTAACCCTGGTGCTACTGCTGGCACTGCGGCGGATGGGGTGGAGGAAACTATGCCTGAGGTGCCTACTGCTGCCTCAACAATGGACACTCTCGCCTATAGTGACCTGGCTGCCCATAGTGGAAGGAACATGTGCCCTGCTCCCTACTGTACGAACTGCTCCACTGGCTGCTCCGGCTGACGTCGTTGCTGTTGTGGCTGCCCTACTGACACCTGCCTCCATGAATGAACAGCTTCTTCAACTTCGTGGTCAGGCCAACACCGCTTGTCCCCGAAGAAGAAGAAGAGGAAACACTCCCTCGATTGCCCGAGGGGTGCTGGTACGGAGAAGACCTCCCTGAGCCTCCACTCTTGGGCTGAAACCGACACTCCCCGTAACGTCGCGTGTTTTTCGTCTTTGTGGATCCTCGTTTAGCGTATGGGGTGGTCCACCTTAACCAGTGCGACTTGTGTTGTGTGTTTCTTAGTGGATCCTTACCGGGGTTGGTATGGATCTGTGTTGGTGTTCAGTGCGCTGGACATCAACAATGGGTTGGTGTCCAGGTGTGTGACGTCTACTGTATGTTGGCAGCAATGGTGTTGCCGTTAACATTTTCTTGGCGTCCATCGATGTGGACACCTAGTTGTGATGATTTGGTTAACGGCGCAGAGATTGACGTTAACCTGAGGTGCCTGTGTTTTTAAAGGCACCTGAGCCTTCTTCATTCCCACCTTCTCCCCTCCTCTTCCCCACCTGTACCCTTGTGCCTCTTCACTACTTCCGGTGGTCAACGGAGCACATGGGAAGGCCGTGATACGCGCAGCAGCGGTAGATCAGGTGGGGATGACGGACTGGAGGGCGGTATTCGCGGGAATCTTCTGGGGTTTTGGCACGATTTGAGGTTCTTTAGGAGTTTATTTGCATTTCAGAGGTAGGGACTGGATCCCTTGATTTCTCTTGTTGACTTATCATGCTCCGTTAACATAGATTGCTTGTTAATCATGTTTTCGGGAAACGGTTTACCATGCTGGGAGATTGGGTTGTTTTGATCAATCCAAGTGTTGGATCTTGCTTTTCCGATTTGATTATAGTATACAAATGTAAGGGGAAGTGTTTCCATCATTTTTTCTATTGTTTATAGGGCTAGATTGCTCGTGTGATCGGCCTAGGGCCGTTCTGTGCGTCCTGTGTGTGTTAAGTACTGAGATATCGACGTCAACATTGGTTGACGCTGAGTTCTTCGTTGGGAAATTAACAGCTAAGTTTCTAGACGTTGATTTTGAGTAACGGCAGGGTGGTGGCCGCTTACTTAGTATGGACGGCAAGAAATATTGTCGTCTATATCCTATGGATGGCAATCGATGTTGCCGCCAACCTGTGCATGTATCAGCATAGTGCATTTCACGACGTTCTTGTTGCAAGTACTGTGATGCAATGTGTTTATCGATACTGAGCGGTGCATTAACCCTGTGGTGCTCCTAGAGCACAGGGCTTTTGAGGCCAGCTTACCGGTTATGTAGTTTACTAGTTCTTTACGTGTCTGCATGGGATTCACTACATCCTAGCGCACAAGATTTATGTGAAATATTACGGGGTTTTGGTGTCGTGCATATGGTTGGTGTGTGCATGGCATATCGTACGTTATTGTGCTTAGCGTGGCAGTGGAGGTCACTTTGTGACCGATGACAGGCCATGGTGTTATCATTAATATGGTTTATATGCGTGATTGTGTAGGTTAGCTTGTAAGTCACCGGGTGACCGGAACAAGCTATTCCTAATATATGTACCGTGATCGGTAACAGAAAGTGTTTGTGAACATATTGTAGTTTGAGCTTGCTGAGTGTGGTGGTCCGGCGCCTATTCCAGAATGCCTCTCTAGTCGGGTACCCTAGGTTCTTTGTGAGCCAGGCACGTGTGTTTGTTGTGCTCGGGGTTTGTCCCGGTACAGTGTGGTACCGTCGAGGTCTGTGTTGTCTTCCTGGACACCCTCACTCCTGTGTTTGAGTTGTACGTCCGGCTGAGGGAAAGACGACAGTAGGGCAGCGGCTTGTGTTTGTGGGTGTGCAGTCGCTTGTAGCGTGCTCGTAGTTGGGGGTACGGACACCAGTAGTCGACACTGGTCCCCAGCTAGTCCTGTTTTCCAGTGCCTCACTTTAGGGTGCTCAAGTCAGAGACCCTAGAGGTGCCAGGCATGGACCTACAGCTGTGTGTCTGCAGGTGTAGTTGTTGGTTGGTCCACAGTTGTTTGACCTATTCTTGTGGAGCGGCAGTTGGACCTTTCGTCTGTGACTACGAGACTGAGAGGTTGTTCTTGTGTTGTGTTGTCCGGGTTGGATACTGTCCTGATCAGCCGTAGTCCATTCCCATGTGGTGGCATCGTTTCTTTCCGACTCGTGCTTTGCTACTCGTCATGTTTGTGAGTTAGTCACTCATAGTCGAGGTTTGACTCGTTTGAGGTGTGCCCTGTGTTTGGCACAATTGTGATTACGGTTGTGGTGGCACAGTTTTGGTTATGGTTGGTGAGTGTTGACTCACTAAATGTGGTTTAGCTTGCTATGGTGTGCCCTATTACGGCACTGGTTTACTTGTGGTTTTCGTGTTGGTACCTTGTGGTAATAGATACCTGTACCCTATTGTGGTTAATGGTTTGTGATGGTACATCATGTACCAGTCTGTTCTGGTATTGATGTGGAACTGTCTTTTGTGGAGGTCATGTGGTGTAACCTTCCACTCAATGTGCATTACCCTTCCCCGGGTAAGCTATCGTATATGGTTTTCATGTGTGATGGAATGGCCGTTGTAGCCGATCATGTTACTTGGTGGTGTGTGTTTTCTGACATATTGTGATTTGAGGTGTAAAAGACCACCTTTTGGTTAGCAGTCCTGTTACCCACGTACTTGAGACTCACCTGTGAAGCTTATAGCCTAGGCAGTGGTTCGCTTGTGCGGCTTATAGCTTAAATGATTGGTTGTGACTGTGTTTTGCCTGTGGGCTTGAGGCCTAGGCGTTACTGTTGTTAAGTGGACTAGTGGTGTGAAGTTAGTCCTATTGTTTCCTCTTACATTCCGAGGTTGTGAATAGCTAATGTGTTTATATTTGATGTGTAGTTTAAATGCATTGTTGTGAGCATGAAATGGTTTGGTTATATGTGTGTCGAGAAAGAGCCATTGAGGTTGAAGTCTCTTCTGTTGGTTGTTGTGGTCCTTAGGTGGTCCCTACTGAGCCTGTGACTTGTTGAGGCTCACTCCCCTACAGTTCTTTTCAGGGCTTGCCGTGTGTTTAGCTTGCAGTGATGTTGTGGCAGACTTGTACCACCAGCAGTTGTGTAGTAGTTAGTGTTATGTGAGCTTGTGCTCCCTCGGGGTATGCCCTAAGTAGTTGTACTTCTTATTTGGACATGTAATAATGTAATGGGACAGTTGTAAATTGTTATATGCAGGTATGAGCACATGTACTTTCTTGTGTCTTATATTGTGTAGTTGTCTTTTATATTCTTATTGGACACTTGTGTGAGCTATCCCTTGCGAGACTTCGGTCCGTTCGTGGGAGGCGGATCTGGATATGGAGCCTTAATGGCATAAATATCCAGGGCCGTCGTACTCCCGTTCCAAGGCGGTGGCTCTCGCCACTGCTACCGTCAGGAGTCACAGTGGTGAACAGCCATGACCCACCTCAACTCCGAGCATAACCAGCTAATGAACTGCTCGATACGAGCTGCTCATTAGCGGCCACGTGGGGGACGTGTCGAAGTAGCTGCACGAACCTCTGGTGGTACTGTGCTACGGTCAAGTCTCCCTGCACCAACTCGTGGAACTGGTCCCTCCTCTCACGGAAAGCATAGTCGGGGAAGTACTCGCCGTGAAAGGCCACTAGGAACTCCTGCCATGTGATCTGGTTCAGCCTCCTACCCTAAAAACTAGTCTACCTCACTGCCCTCCACCACTTGTGGGCAGACCCCTTCAGCTGATAAACTGCCAACCTAACCTGATCCAGCTCTACATAGTCCATGGTCTCGAAGGTGCGCTCGAGCTCATGGACCCAACTCTCTGCCCTGTCTGAATCACAGTCACCAGAAAAGGTCGGAGGCTGAAGACGAAGAAACCTCTCCAGAAGCGCCGTGCAGTCCTCAGCATCTGGAGTCTACTGTCGTACCACTGGTGGTACCTCAGGCTGAACTGTGCTGCCTGTGGGGTCGGTGGTGGTTGCTCCTCTGCTGCTATCTCTGCGAACTTCTGACCTCCAACTGGCATCTACTGGTACTGTGGGTACTGCTGGTACTGCCAAGGACCTTGGAACATAGCTCTCCACCACTGCTCCATGACGGCCGGTGAGGGCGGGGGCGGAAACCATTACTGCTGCTACTGCTTTGAGGCCCTCCCTGCGGAAACAGAACGTCCTCGACAACAGGTCTCCAGGCTGCTCGAACTGCTGGGCATGAGCATCAATCGACATGTGCTCAGCTGCAACCGACTTGTCCAACTCGAACTCCTGATGCTCCGCCTGCTCACGAGCCTGCCTGCGAGTGTGTGGAGGTATGTTCTGCAAAATAGCCACAATAATAAGTTAGCAGATAAAACTCCGGCGGCTAGTAGTGTTACTTGTACTTTCTATGGGACTTTACGTTATTACTTATTTCCATTACAAGTCCTGATAGACCCCTGCTCTGATACCAGTGTAACGGCCCCGACGCCCGGACCCTCGGCTCCCACCAAGAATCTGAACATCAGCACCGCCACCCACGGGTTCAGAGACCCGGAAGGGCTAATGGATCGATCTAACAAGATAGTAATAGAGATAAATAACAACAAACGTACTAAATGTATGACAGGTGATGGAAAGAGTCCAACACTGAGTAACAGTCTAGTATAGTCCCGAAGTAATAAAGTACAAGTGCTGAAATAAAGGGAAAGAACACATCTCTTAGGGGCATACCCCGAGGGTGAAGTACACAAATTGGGGAACACTGCTCACTAGGGACACCGTCTACTATGGCCCCGTCTCCTCAGTCCGCCGCAGAGGGAGCTGCTGTGAAGTTTCATCTGGAAAAGAGAGTATGAGGTTTACGAAGAAGCCCAGTGGGGACTACCAATCTCCCACTGGTTCTAACAGTAGAATAGAACTAAGTGCAGTAATTAAATAAAGTAGTAAATTCTATTCTACCAACAGAGTCAAGTGCGGAAGCGTGAAAGAAACTACATAGTCATTAGTATAGGCTACACATGGGGACCAGAAACCCGTGGAAAACATTGCACCAAAAGAAACCCAAGGCTATAACACAGACAGCTTAACGTTGCCTGGGCAAACACAGTAGCTACAGTACGCTACACTAGTCAGCCAATCAGGTGCGCCACGCGCCTAACCCTCGACCAACGGTCCATGTCTAACACCTCCTGTCGGAGTGAGATGCGGAACTAAAGAACCACAACTGCCATAGTCTGGCCGGACTACAGTCCCACGCCTAGCCCCTCTAAATGGTTCCGGAACCACGTACAGTGAGGCAGTGAGAAAGGACTAGCTGATCTGTGCCGCACGAGCTACCAACTACCACGACGTCCCAGACTCAGATAAGAGAGCTCTACAAATGACTCTATGCCGCTGTCCCCACTGTTTTCCACTGGGCTATACTAGAGTCCGTGACTTGAGCAAAACCCGCTGCCGGAGACCTCCCTCTAACAAGCGCACGGGGACAAGGGGTTCCAGGTAATGTAACAACCTGTCTCGTGGACAAGCCCTCAAGTGCCTAGCTCCGAGCGAAGAGACTAGAGTAGCACAGCACTAGGAACAACACAGGTGCCAAGAAAATCGAGTCGTAGTGGAACAGAACGTCAAAACCTGATGCCAGTCCCTCTCGGTCAGAGAGGCGACACAGCGATACATCGCGATAAGAACACGACGGCTAAGAGCGCCGCAACAACCCTGGGTCTTCTGAACGCGACACGTACGCGTTGCAAGCATATCGCGACTGAGACGGAGGTCGCGTTCCGAAGGAACCCAGAACTCCTGACACAACGACTGTACCCATCATGTTTCTTAACGCGATGGGTGCCGGGGTGCGTTTAGAGAGAAAGCGACGCAATGATACGACGCGACCAGGTTGTAAATAGGAAACCCGTCGCGACCTCAGCGAGTGACTAAACAAGGCAACCATAACACTCCAAAACCACACCAAATGATACAAAATGGGTAGGACAGCATGACCAGTGAAGGAAACAGCTCAATTAACATCAATCCCCCTTAGGAAACTCCATGCATGACAAGGAAGGTAAACTACACTAAGAATCCTCACATGCATACAAGAGTCCCTCAACTCAAACCACCCATTCCAAGCATGGAAACCATATAAACAACATCCAATAAGAATCCACAAGATACAATGACTACAATGCACATCTAGCATGAAGTCTAAAATGCTTGGAGAAAGGGGATTGGTTTCCTAGCATAGTAGAACTAGGGGGAATGCTTGGATTCCCTACCTCAAGGTGAAGAACTACCCTAGAGGGGCCTTCTCATTAGCTTCCACCCCTCCTCCTCCGAGCTCCAAAGCCCACACTCACATCGTCGACGAGCCGAGCACGACCTCTTCATGAGCCGATGGAGAGGGGCATGCACCATACAAGAAGAAGGGCGGAAAAGCACAGTGAGGAAAGGAGAA
The DNA here is from genome assembly GCA_014218235.1 of Colocasia esculenta. Lineage (NCBI taxonomy): Eukaryota > Viridiplantae > Streptophyta > Magnoliopsida > Alismatales > Araceae > Colocasia > Colocasia esculenta. Next base: position 55,483,580 of record CM024758.1, read on the forward strand.
TTAGAAAGAAGAACACAACCAAACCAATCCACACTTACCACATAAGTTAACAAACCCCAAGCCGCAACAAGGTCCACCCAGCTCCTCATGGAGCCACCAGCACGGAGGAATCGCCAGAGAGAGGAAAACATAGAGAACAGGCGAAATGGGGCTTTTGCTCTCAGGCTTGGGCACTTAAACACAAACGATGAGAATGCGACGAACCTGGTCGTCGTGTTAGCAAAGTTAACGCGACACCCACCTACGTCGCGATCTAGAAACGCCTACGACCCTGATGGTCAAAGCCACCACGTGGCATGCATGCAACGCTGACATCTGATCATGACGGACCAATATGTCGCGTTCATGCATGCACGACAACACGTGTCTCCACCGTCCAGATAGCTAAGAGACAAAACAACAGTCTGCTAAGTCGCGACGGTCACCTACGTCGCCTTCAGTGGTCTACGGGTCGACATGTCGCGACCACAGCCGAGAGAGCTGACCCTCAAAAGGGGACAGGGATGTTTTAGGGAGTCTTTATCAATTCTTCACATTCCCTGTCTATTTAGATTCCCAATCATTTGAATCAATAAGTCTTTATGATATTCCTATATGAGAGACTTCAAACATAAAGATTAAAAGAATTGTGCACTCAATTTAGTCTTAAAGATATAGTCTAAGAACAAGTTTATGCCAATATTTAATGCTGAACACATTTAAACTGAGTTGTAAAACACTTGTAGGCACATGAGTAGCTTTAGTGTTTAACATGTGTATATGTTCAAGCTTTATCTTTAACACATGTTATGAATAATCTTTCTACATCATGATCATGCTATTCTAATCAATGTAAATTTGTTCCTAAAAAATTTGAAAAAGAGTTTTAAAAGAAAAATAGAGAGATAAGATAGAGCAATGAAAAACTTCATTTCAACACTGAATAACCAGGCTCATTTCATCTAACCAAGTGTTTTGACTCCCGTTAAAAGGTGATAAACTAATCTTTTCAACTCTGTATAAGATAATGAAGGTTACACCACTGAGTAATTAGGGGGTCTTGCATTGAGTAAATGTGACCTCTTGCACAGAAAGGTATAATTTGACCAATTTATTCTTGTATTCTCTCTCACAAAATGAAAGAAAAATTTAAAGTTAAAAAGAACAGCATGTGCATTGACTTAGATGAAGTTCATGACCATAGAGTTTAGAGTTATATTCTACATTGTGTTAATGCTTAGCTACTAAACTCATGTGATAAACACTTTTTTCAACTCATATAGGTCACCTTCAATCACATTTGCTTCATCTTTTTAAATGCATTCAGGTTATTAAATGTGACGACCCTCATTATACTGGTACGGTTATACCAACCTACGTCGGTATAGTGAACGTTATCATAGTGGGGCATTTACCCAAACAATTACATACGATTGAGATGCTCATAAATATAAATACAGAGTAGCGGAAGCAAAAGAACTACTTGTCTTCATTTCATCATCCACATTTAACATACATGATTCAAATGACAATTTAAGAGAATTAAAGTCCACATAATGAAATACTAAACTCAATACATAGTTTGTCCACAATTTCCTTAATAGTTCTATTACAATGCCTTGTTACATACTATGATAGAAAAAGTCACAACGTCGACTCCACCAGGCTACTCGCCACGCTCGGAGTCACTCTCCACTGTCTCCTCCAAAGGTGTCGGGTCACCAACTAAACCTGTACGCTGAAGCAAGGAGTGAGTCTAAAAGACTCAGCAAATAACACCACACACCTCATACATGCATATATCATAGTAGGTTTTTCATTCCAATTTACAAAGTAAAACATATAACATGCTTGAACGTTTATAAGAGACAACATATCATGACAATTCGACAAAATTGTAACACATCGTACATGGTTTAAGACATTCTAAAATAAACATCCTATCACATGAGAGCTACCTTTCAAATAAGGCTATAACATGAAATCGCGCACCACGATCTCCCCACGTGCTCCTGTCGGTCGCCAGAAGTAGTGGAGAAGAACAAGGGTGAAAGTGGAGGGAAAGAGAGGGAGAAGAGAGAGGAAGAATGGCCCTTGGATTGCCCCTAAAAACACAGGCCGGATCAGTTGACGTCAACCTGATTTGCCGCCAACTGAACCGCCAACAACCTGACGTCCAGATCGATTGCCGTCAAGTTCTATCTCCAGAAAAACCCGGAGGCATACATGGACGACAACATCGATGGACGCCAAAACACCGCTAACGGCAACACGCTCGCCGCCAACACACAGTCGACGCCAGCCACCTGGACGTCAACCAGGCACAGATCCACAACTAAACCCGTAAAGATCCAATAAGAATCCAATAAGACCCGAGACGTTACATAGCCCCTATGCCCCGTCCCCTAGAGTTGAGAGCTCCATCAAAATGGAGTGACCAGAAGGGATTGCGAGAGATGAGTGACAGGTTTTCATCAGGAAATTCTTCCTGGACCGTGTCACTATGAGGAAGAGGGAGGTGAGCAAGGTGCTCACCAATGGCATACCCTTTTATAGCCTTATGGACTATAAAGGTGATATCGAATTGAGACAAGAAGCTCTGCCAATGTGCCAGTCTGTCGGCGAGGACTGGCTTCTCCAGGAGATACCTAATAGGATCCATTCTAGAAATCAAACTCACCTGATGGGATAGGAAGTAGTGCTTCAATTTCTGCACTACCCACACTAGCGCTGCACACGTTTTCTCCATTGTGGTGAGCTTGAGCTCGGAAGGATTGAAGAGCCTAGAGAAGAAATAGACTGCCCTTTCTTTACCAGAATCATCATGCTAAGCAAGGACAGCTCCTAGGAGTCCTCGATAGTTGACAGATACAGGATAATGGGTTTTCCTGGGACAGGCACTTGCAGTATAGGGGGATTTATCAGATAACTCTTGAGCTCGTCAAAGGCTTCTTGGCACTTACCATTCCATTCGAATTTGGCTCCTCCTTTTAACAGTTCATAGAAAGGATGACACCTTTGAGAATGCTGAGATATGAATCTCCTTATGAACTGTAGCCGACCAATCAGTCCTCGAAGCTCAGATATGTTCTTAGGAGGAGGCATCTCATTTATTGCCTTGGCCTTGTTTGGGTCTATTTGAATCCCCCACTTGCTGACTATGAATCCTAATAACTTGCCTGAGGAAACCCCAAATACGCACTTCTTTGGATTCATTTTCAATTGATACTCTTGTGTGCACTGAAACACCTTGGCAAGCATGGAGGAATGTTCACTTCGGGTCTGAGACTTCACCACAATATTGTCCACGTAAACCTCGACATCAATATGAATCATATCATGGAAGATTGCTAACATTGCCCTTTGATAAGTGGCGCCAGTATTCTTCAGTCCAAACGGCATGACCACATAATAATAAGTTCCCCAGGGCATGGTGAAGGAGGTTTTCTCTTGGTCCTCTAGGGCTAGACGAATTTGATTATATCCTGAGTAACCATCCATGAATGAAAGGGTTTCATACCCAGCGGTGTTATTAATTAAAACATCCAAATGAGGTAATGGGAAATCGTCCTTTGGACATGCCCTATTCAAGTCCCGAAAGTCTATGCAGATTCACACTCTTCCGTCCTTTTTCATCACCGGGACTATATTAGCCACCCACAATGGATAGAGGACTACACAGATGAACTTAGCTTTGTGTAGTTTATCAATTTCCTCCATCTTCAAAGTAATGTGGGGGAGAAAATGCCTTAATTTTTGTTTAACGTCTATTGCCCCTGGCTTCAAGATCAGCTTGTGCTCCACTAACTCGGGGTCAATGCCGGACATGTCATCATATGACCAGGCAAAAGAATTCTTGTACTCCCCTAGCATCTCTATGAGTGCTTCTTCTCTTCAAGAAGGAGATTGGAAGCTATAGTCAAGAGCCTGGGTTCTTCTTCTGTCCCAATATTTACCTCTTTAGTGGGTTCATCCACTGCCGATGTGGGTTCATCAAATCTCCTCATACCACTGGCATACATCTTAGCAGCGTCCTTATTTCACCAATTTCTTCATTCACTGGGTCCTCCTCAGTTAAGATTTCATATACCCCAAATCTGTCGTCTAGCCCCTCCTCTTTGTGCTGAGCTTCTATGTTCAGGATGACTGCTTCTTGGACAAACTCTTCAACAGCTAGAAGAGCACCACACCTTTGCACCAGATCCATCAAATATCTACGGGGTATGCCACTACCCTTACTCTTCCTAGACAGGGATGGGGACTTGCTAAATTCTACCCTTGAACCCAAACTAGGGTTGATATTTACAGAGGACTCTAGATAAGTGTCCATAGGATTATTGGAAGAGAAAGAAAGGCGTATGGCACGACGGCAGGTGTCCTCCGATGAAACTGGAGGCGAGGGCAGGTCAACCGAGCTCAGGGTGCCTATAGCAGAGTCAGGGTGCAGGGGAATAGAAGGCCCCTCACCCAAATTGCCCAACGTGACCATGTTGGTTAGTGGGCGAGCATTGCCACTCAAGCAGAAGGAGGAAGAAAGGCATGGATCGCCGCCGAAGCAGGAGGAGCACACGGATGACGAGGATCGCCATCAAGAGCAAGGGAAAAATGGGAACGGGGATCGCCGTCCAAGATTTGAAAGCGGGGAGTGACGGGGATCGCCGTCAAGCACGGGGATTGCAGTGGAAATGGAAACGGGAGATTGATGCTTGAAAGGGAAGGAAAGACGAGGTCGCTGTCTGACGAAGGAGAAATGGGAAAGACGGGGATTGCCATCTGAAGAAAGGGGAGGAAAGACGGGGATCTCCGTCCGATCGCTGGGGGGGAACTAGAAGGAATGTAAGCATTTTTTTTTTGAATTAGATAGGACATACTAGACTAAGAAAAGGAAACTAACTATTCTACATACGGAGACATCGGGAGAAGGAAAGAACGGTGCCATTAAAGAAGATGACGAAATGGGGCGAAGGAGTGGCCAACGCTTTGAGAGCATCAGAGGAGAATTGGAGAATAAGAGGACGAGAAAGAGAGATGAAGGAGAATTTATAAACAAGGATTGAAATACGGAATGACTAAAAGGCCAGAGGTGCCCTTGCCAGAATTCCTCTACTGGGTTAACGGTGTTCAAAGCTTCAGAATCCTCACCGTACCCCAGCAACTGTCACTTGGAGGTGGTTGCTGATGCTGATTGTACTGAATCCACCATTGCTGGGGACTGTGTGATACTACCTTCCCTGAACAAGAGACTGATTGTTGTCACTAGGTCCTCTAAATCTGACTCCTCTGCCTTTGCCTCTTCAGCCTTCTTCTTCTTGCCGGGCCGCTGGGCCTCCAGAACTTGATATGCTGACATCGGTGCCTCTGCCATGACGGTGTTGTGCCCTAGTTGTACGGGTCCTCTGACAAAATGATCATATAATGTCCAGGTGAGGGACTCTTGGTCTGACTTTGAAGTAGATGAGTATGCTGCCCATTCCATGTACCCAAGCCACGCTTAGTGATTTGCTTGGAATTAGTGATGACCTGAGTTCTCCCCTAGAGGTGAGCTCCTAGACCCTGTCCCGGCTAATAGCCAATCTTGAGCATGATGTTCCAGCCATTGGTGACTAACGACATATCCTTCTTGACAGCAACCAATGACGGGGACACTGTTTGGTGATCGGAGAAAAGGTATAAGCCCACGGATAATTTACATCATGCACCGAGATCATAGGCTTATTTGAGGGCCAAACCGCCAGCATGATTTTCTCAATGGCCTCCACAGTATGGGTAGTTGCTGCACTTTTAACTTTGACTATGCGCCCTTGGAATGGAAATTTCAAACATTGGTGTGCCGTGGAGGGGACTGCCCCTAATGCTTCAATCCAAGGGCGAAGCAGGATAGCCTTAAAGGTCGGGTCAATGTCAAGCACATAGAAGTCCACGGTCATTACAAGCGGGCCTAATTCTGCCTGTAGGGAGACAACACTGTGGCAGGCTCGCCGGGAGTTATCGTAGGCCGCTATAGTGGGGGGAGTTGGTTGCAAGCGACGTTCAGAAATGTTGCACAGCCGTAGAGTGCTTAGAGGGTACACATTTATGGAAGCCCCTGTATCAACCAAGGCGGCATCGACGGCCACCTTATTTATCGTCAGAGTTACACATAAAGGCATCTTTCGAGCTTCAGGGGGAGCTAGCTCACTGTCAGTGAAAGTAATTGTTGGTCCCTTGTTAACAATAGACAAGACTGAAGGCAGGTTGTCGGGATTCATATCTTCATTTACCATAACCCTCTGTAGAAAAGCCTTCAAGGCATCTTGATGGGTCTGTGATCTTTTGATCAGCTCGAGGATGGATATTTTGGTGGGAGTCTAATCCAGATGCTTTAGTATATCATAGTGGGTCCCTGGGACAGATATATCTTCTCGAGTTCCTGTGGGTGCTGTTGGTTGTTACTGCTGGTATTTTGGGCCGGCTGACTCAGCATGGACATGGATGCCTTAAGATACATCCGGTGGAACATCCGCCCGCTCCGTAGGGCGAGGTTATGGTGAAGTGGAGGCGGAGAGGTGTCAATGATAGAGGGATTGGCTATTATCGGTGGAGGCATAGTGAAAAATGGGATGTTAAGGGGTGACGGAGTGACGGGTGGTATGATGGAGGTATTATAGAGTGGTGAGGTAATGGTAGCGATGGTAGGTGTGGTGGAGGTAGGTATGACCTGAGAAATGACCAAAAGTTGGCCCACTTCATGCTCATCGGCATAAGCCCATGCGGCTGCGGGTGGCGGATGGTGGATGACAAGGTTGACTTGAGTGGGTAGAGGAGGTGGTGGAGCAGGTTGGGGGTTCGGAGCGGGCTGGTGCTGCGGCATAGGATTGTGAATAATGCCGATGTCATTTGCAGGCTGCTGTGGTTGTTGTGGTTATTGCTGTTGGAACTGGAATGGTTGCTGGAACTGTTGTTGTTGCTATTGGAATTGCTGCTGCTGTTGTTGCAATTACTGCTGTTGCTATGGCTACTGTCGCCTTTGCTGCTGCTGCTGCTGCCTTTGACCCTGTTGGTCCCTCAATGTCTAGATCAATCTCTTCATCTCAGCCCAATCAATCTGATTCTGTTCATGAAGATCATATATAATATCTCTAAATTGGAAACAATCCGACACATTGTGGCCCAGATGATGGTGGAACATGTAATACATTGTCTGATCTGCTGCCATATTCCAGTTTACCTTCTCAGGAGGTAGCCTAAGGGAATTAAGGGACATGAGGGCCATGAAAATATCAGCTAGACTCTCTGGAAGGGGAGGATATTGAGCTCTCTTAGGTCCTTCAGGCTTCCCGGGAGCATAGCCATTTTGGGGTGGAGGGACCTGATTGTACTAGCGCTGGTCTTGTTGGGGGTTCTGGGTTTGAGGAGGTGGCTGCCTATTGTTCCGGGGCTGCTGAGGTTGTTGGGTATAGGGAGACCTACCTACAGAACCTTAAGGATTGTTGACTGCACCTACCTGCTTATTGGTTTGGACTCTTTCGGTGACGGGACCTTGAGGTTTCTTAGGATAGCGGGACTTAGGGGTCTCAATCATAGAGTGGATGGGCGAGTCCTTAAGCTGGGTATGGATGAAACGGGCTCAGCTGTATAGCTGGTGCATGGAGGTGATGTGATTCATAGCTAATATGGCATGGTAGGGAGGTGTGGCATTGGCAATTATCAACATGACTTTCTCCTCCTCTGGCATTGGGTAGCGGACCTTTAAAGGTAGGGTACGCCACCTATCAGCATAAACTGCAAACTCCTCATCAGGCTTCATCTTTTCGGCTACTAGATCAACAAAAGAATACTCGGGTCTGACCCGATCTTGAAACTACTGTAAGAATCTTTCTTGAACAATCTAAAAATCCTCGGCTACCTTGGGGGGCAAAGAGTAGGACCACTCGAGGGCTGCTCCATCCAATGACTTACGAAACAAGTACGCCATGAGATGGCGGTCGTACTGTGTGGGGCAGATTCATATATAAAATCTTTCAAATGCACATAGGGGTCACCTACCCCAGAATACCGTCGGTAGACAGGGAGTTCCGACTGGGGTGGGACCCAGAGGTGTTGGAAGAAAGGAAGGGGGATATCAGCGGCTTTCTGTGGATCCAATTGTCTCCGGAGGTCATGGAGCTCCCTCTTCATAGACATCCACTCCGCATTGAAGTCGGAGGGGGACGTGGTGTGGTGAGCGGGAATTAGGGAGCGAGATTGCTCCAAAGAATAGGACCTTTCACAGAAAAAGGAAGCAGGTCCGGCCTGATAAAAAGAGGAGATAGGAGGGGATTTGGGCCGAACCTCCTGCACGGGAAGGTATCTGGGCTTGGAAAAATGAATAGCCCGCGGACGCAAGGGAGTAGGATTCGCCACAGTGGCAGGAACATGTGGCACAGAGGCTGCAGGGGCAGAAGAGGCCGCCTGTTGGACTGAGTGATGAGATGGCGAGGATAAGGGACGCTTGCCTTTGGCAGTGGCCAGAAACTCCCGAACTTGGTCTGGGCTCAAATGGGGAGGAACTGACTGAATTGAGTGTGCAGGTCATCTACCCCAAGAGGAGAAGGGGGGCAAGATTGACCATCAACGATAGTAGGGGGCTGGATGTGCCCAGAGAGGGTGGCCGCAGAAGGTTGGGCCACATCCTCAAGGAGCCCGATGGGCAAGGAGTCGCTAGCGAGGACGCGGAAATGGTCCATGCCGAACAAAGGATTGTGATATAATACAACAGTTGGAGGGGACTGACATGAATGACCCAGACAATGACGCATGCAATGGCCTAAACAATTAGGGGAGACGACACAATACCAAACATTTCCTAGACCCTAACACACAATAAAGGACTATGAGATATGAAGGGGTGTACCAAACAAGCACTCAAGTTAGCATGATTATCATCGAAATTTTAGGGTTTGCACTTGACCTTTAATGGATTGATTAATGAAATTTCACTTAGTCAATAGGGACCCTAATAGGTAAGGACTCAAGTACTTCGGTGAAACTAAGGGGATGCACAAACTCACGCGTGAGATGGCCTGAACTATGGGTACAACCAGCTCGGTGAACCGCAACGTGTGTACGACCACGGGGACTTACGGAGGCCCTCGGTAGGTGGCCCTGGTCAGCCCACAAGTGCTCGCAAGTGAGAGGGTCTACACTACCAAGGAGGAAAACCTAATCAACACAGATTAGAAGTGTATGCATGAGCCTAAGTGCACCAAGGTGCATGTAATTCTATCCTAAACTAACACACAACAACTGGCAGGTCTCTGCTGAAGTCGTGGCGACAAGATACGCTGCGACCTTATCTCGACCGAGAATTCTATCACGATAATAACAGGCACAAAACCATAGTAACACACAAACAGTAAGTAAACAACTAACCTACAATCATGGAATAGACAAGGCAACACAACAATACTCACTAAACATACAGAAACCGACGCATGGATCAAAACAGTAACAAACAGTGTGTACCTGAAGACGCGGCCTGTAATACTAATGCGACACTGTCACGGTCCCCCGATCAGCTGCGACACGATCCGAAATCAAACAGTAAAAGAAAAGGAAAATTCGAACCCTAGCAGGATTTTAACAAGCAAGAACGCGAATATACATGGCAACACAACATGGATAAGACATGGGAACGCTCTTAGTGAAGTAACAGTGCGAGGAAGAGTGAAGGAACGCGTACCTGCCATCGCGTCTGCCTTTATGGACATGATAGTGTTGCGGCCGCGTGATGCGCCGCCTTAACACCTGAGCGCAGAAAGACAGAAAAAGATAGAAAACACACCTAACATGTTCTACAAGTCACTTAAACATATGAACATGGCAGGCAAACAGGCAAAATCGACGAGGCTAGCACTGAAGGTCCCACTGTCATGCCCCGACGCAGAATATCAGAACGCGGGGCAGTTGCAAGTAATCGGGTACAGAGTGAGTACTAGACATCAAACCATTGAGCAATGAATAAATACTAAAGCAAATTCTTCTCATTAATAACTTTCAAATTTCTAGTTACAACCACTAATATCAGAGCCATTCTATAGGGCCCAATTACATTGAAATAAAAGTAAAAGACTAAACTAACACCCTAATCATAATACTAAGACACTAGGGTACTCATGACTTCATTCCTGGTCATTCCCGTCCTCTTGAGTGTATGTGTCATCCTCGGTCTCACCTGAGAACACAATGACAAATAACACAGAGCGAGCGATAACGCCCAGTAGGACTTAAATCTCAATAGCCAAGCAGGCTTTAAATGATTAACGTATTAAAAGACAGAGTAACTAATGATAGAGAGAGAGAATCAAGTAAAAGAGAGCAGGATAGCGCATGATGGAAATAGCATAAGCTTCCGAAGTATAGCACAAGTGTCGAGTATAGCACAAATAGCAAGATGGCTAGCACAAATAGCACAAAGTATAGCAATATCACAATGGGTATAGCATAGCACTTTTGTCAATAGACAACGAGAGAACATAGCACTTTTGATTGTCATTTAGATAGTCGAGATAGATAGCACTCGAGTGTAATGCCAAACACTCTGGTCATTTAACTCCCATGGGCACTACCACTTTCGGGCGCACATCCCAGGACCAGATCGGGCCCTTTATATATTGTCGGGCATTGGTTATATTGTTTATCTTTAGACAATCAGTCAATGGCCAATATAGAGTACTAAGAAATAGATGAGAGTACTAGATGAATAGACAAGATAGTAGAGTGAACGTAAATAGATAAGCGAGTAGAGTATAGATGAGAGTTAGTGGACATTGCACGTAACACGTCGAGTAAATAGGCAATAGTAACAGTTTCACAACACGCGCACTTGGTGTTGGCAGTCAGGTGGAACTCACGACCCTTCCACTAGCCATGTTAAGCACAGGTCCGGAGGTCCAGTGTGATTCAAGATAAGAGCGAACTTCTAATAGCCATTTGGATCATGTTGATCCCTAAAGGGTATCATAGGTGTTAGGGTACAACCAGCTCGTCGACCATGTGGGAATCCATGGACAGAGGAGACTTACGGAGGCCTTGAACAAGGATTCACTATTCCGGCAGAAGGAGTATCCAACAGAGAGTTCGTCCAAGTCAAGAGAGAGTGTGTATATAGAAACAAGTGCTCGACGTTCTAGAGGAATTCTAGAACAGTGGAGAGTCGATCACGGTATTCCCAAAACTACGGGAGAAAACATAGACAAGTCTATTTAAAATATGGCAATTTAATTACATAAATTACCAGATGTATTATGAGATAATTACATGCCCAATTAAACCATAATTGGATGGTTCAAAGTGTGTACATGTATCATGAAATCATAGCTAGAAATAAGTCATGTGTATGTCTTTTAAAATCACACAAAAATGTTCAGTTTATAACATGTATTTTTACTGCCTATATGACTGTTAAGAGAGGGTACTAACACTGTAGAAAGTCAAGACTTGCAGAGATAGGGGGTTTCATGCAAAATGGCCAGATCGCGACGTACCCTAATGAGGGTCGCGATGGGGTCAAGCAGAACATGACAGGCTCTTGTAGAGATTGCGACGGCTCATCGGTTCAGGTAGACAGATCGCGACGACAGATCCTGTCGCGATCAGATCGTGATGGAAGGTGCTATCGCGACAGCCCTGAGAACGCGGCCTATCGGGCCATCGTGTTCTCAGGTCCTATACTTGAGTTCGACAGGGGAAAGGACAGAGCCTCGGATTGTGGGCCATCTTTCTATCTTTTGACATAGAGTTGTTCAGAAAAATCATAACTAATTATATAGCTGATAAAAAATCATGAAACTAATTGCGAATTGATCTAGACACACAGGAGAGTACTTATAGTAATAGGAATTTGAAAACAAACATGTTTCAGTATGGTTTAATCATGATACTTCACGAAGAACATGGAATAGTACACAGTTAGGGTAAATGAATTAATTCATGATGTAGCGTGGATGAAAATTAGGGCTTTTAGAGGCAAAAGATGCCTAACATGAATCAGTTCCTCCAGTAAAAATCTCGTGGCATGGTGTTAGTATACATGGAGATCAAGAATTAAAAAGAGGGTTCGGGGTCATGGTGTTTACAGAAATTTGAAATTAAGAACAAAAGATTTGCTCGATGGAAAAATATAAGACAAGAGGGCTTTGAATCCTGAGGTTTAGATCAACTACAGACGAAATTGATTTAGTTTAGCTCGTGAGAATGCCTACCTTTGATTGTTTTCCTCTTCTAGGCTAGAACTTGAAGAACGAGGTTGAGAGCTTTGAGAAGTTCTTCTCCCCATGAATTCTCCTCTTCCTTGGCTCTTCTCCTGGTCCAAAAACCCTTGGCAACGAGCTAGGGCCGACCATGGAGCTTTAAGATAGTATTTATGTCTCTTGGGTTTCTATTTCCTAATAGGACCCTAATTACTTTTAAATTTTGGGATTTCCTATTTCTCTCACGCTTTCCAAGCTTGAGAACTTCTAATTGGGTTAGGATGGGAGCTAGATTCGTGGCCAAGCTACTGGTAGGTTTAGGAATCCAAATCCAACTCAAACTTCCTATTTAATGTATTAAATACCTCTTTTCTATTTAAGTAATAATTAAGTTACGAATTTAGGGTATGTTTCTATTATTCTCCTTTTAAAAATCTCTATTTGGCCCCTAATTTCTAATGGGTCTATTTAACAAAGCCCATTACTTCTTTTCATTTAATGAGTTTTATTCAATTCTCTTTTATTTGATTTTCTAATTGCTTTTATTTTTATTATTAAATTTTTATTTTTCAAAAAATTCAGGTTGCTACGTCCTCCCCCTCTTAAAAAGAATTTAGTCCCCAAATTCATATGATCATAATGAAGGGAATGTCTTACCGTAAAGATGGGGGTAGTTCCGTCTGATGGTTCCTTCCGGTTCCTATGTGCCTTCTTCCACTCCGCGGTTTTTCCATAAGACTTTAACCACGTGAATGGGACGGTTCTTGAGTTGTTGCACCTTCCGTTCTAATATCTTGACTGGCTTTTCTTCAAATGTCGTGTCCCTGTTCAACACCAACTTTTTGTGACGAATGATGTGTGTAGGATCATAAACATATTTCCTGAGCATGGAGACATGGAACACATTGTGTACACATGCAGATCTGGATGTAACTCCAGTCGGTATGCAACCTCACCAATCCTTTCGAGTACTTCAAAATGACTGATAAATCTAGGACTGAGCTTTCCTTCATACCAAATCTTGGATGCCCGAGTAGGTGACACCTTCAAGAATACATGATCACCGACTTGGAATTCTAAGTCCCGCCTTCTTTTGTCAGCATAGCTCTTTTGTCTGGACTGAGCAGTCTTAAGCCGGTCTCTAATCACTTGAATGTCCCGGGTTGTATTTTGCACCATGTCTGGGCCTAGCCATTGCTGTTCTCCCACCTCATTCCAACATGCAGGAGATCTACAATTTCTTCCGTAGAGTGCTTCGAACGGGCCATCTTAATACTAGCTTGGTAACTGTTGTTATAGACGAACTCAATAAGGGATAGATGCTCGTTCCAATATCCTTGGAAGTCTATAGTGCACGCTCTCAACGTGTCTTCCACTATTTGGTTGGTTCTTTCAGTTGCCCATCAGTTTGTGGGTGGAAGGCGATACTAAAGTTGAGTTTAGTACCAGTGCACCTTGCAGTCCTTTCCAAAAATGAGATGTAAATCTCAGATCTCGATCCGAGACTATGGATGATGGAACTCCATGTAGTCTTACAATCTCTTGACATATAAGGCAGCTAGAACTTCTATCGACCACTTACTTTTTTATGGCTAGGAAGTGGGCATATTTGGTTAGTCGGTCGACAATGACCCATATGGCGTCGAGTCCACCATGAGTCTTGGGTAAGCCCATGATGAAGTCCATGCCAATACTTTCCCATTTCCATTCCGGAATATCTACCGGTCTGAGTATACCAGCAGGGCGCAAGTGTTCCGCTTTTACTTGTTGGCAAGTAAGGCAGTGTGCGGCATGTTCAGCTACCTCTCTCTTCATGTTCGGCCACCAAAATGTTCTTTTCATGTGTTGATACATTTTGGTACCTCCCGAGTGGATAGTGTACTTTGTCTTGTGAGCTTCATCCATTAGCTTCCTCTTCAGTTCTTCATTATCGGGGACGTATGTCCTCCCTTGGAATACCAGTCTTCCAACCTCAGTCATAGCAAAGTCCGGTCTTTCAGTTAAGGTTTCCTTGATGCGAACTAAGAATGGATCATTATCTTGTTGAATTTTAATCTCTTTCAGCAAGTCGAATAGAATCTTGATATTGGCAATCAAGACTCGATCACCTCTATGTTCAATAGTTAAGTCTCACCTTGTGAATTGTTCTAGTAGTTGCATCTCGCCAAGGACTAGACTTGAAACAGATGCCATTGGCTTCCTACTAAGAGCATCAACCACGACATTACCCTTGCCTGGATGGTATTAGATGTTGAAGTTGAAATCCTTCAGATATTCTAGCCATCTTCTCTGTCTCATGTTGAGTTCCTTCTGGGAGAATAAGTACTTAGGCTTTTATGGTCTGAGTAGACAGTGAATTTCTCACCATACAAGTAATGTCTCCAGATCTTCAAGGCGAAGACCACGGCAGCCAACTCTAGATCATGCACAGGGTAGTTGACTTCATTCGTCTTCAGTTGTCTGGAAGAACAAGCAATAACCTTCTCCTTTTGCATCAATACACAACCTAGCCCAATCCTTGAGGCATAGTGTAGACAGAGAAACCTTCTCCCTTATTGGCAGAGTGAGAACAGGTGCTGAGGTAAGACAATCTTTAAGAGTTTGGAAACTTTTCTCACACTCATTACTCTAGGAGTATGGATTCTCCTTTCGTGTTCGTCGTGTGAGAGGAACGGTGATGTTGGAAAAGTCCTTAACCAACCGCCTGTAGTAGCCAGCCAGTCCTAAGAAGCTTCTGATTTCTGTGACATTGGTTGGTCTCTCGCAATTGAGTACAGCTTCGACTTTGGAGGGATCAACTGAGATACCGTCCTTTGAGATGACATGGCCCAAGAAGGACACTTCTTCGAGCCAGAATTCGCACTTGCTTAGCTTTGCATACAGTTTGTTGTCTCACAAGACTTGCACTTCAATCTTTAGGTGTTCTTCATGCTCTTCCTTGGTCTTTGAATAAATGAGGATGTCGTCAATGAAGACGACCATGAACTTGTCAAGGTATGGACGATATATGTTGTTCATGAGTTGCATAAAGGCTACAGGAGCATTGGTTAGACCAAAAGGCATAACGATGAATTCATAGTGTCCATACCTGCTCCTGAAAGCCGTTTTGAAGATATCCTCATCCTTGATCCTCATTTGATGGTAGCCCGATCGAAGGTCGATCTTGGAGAAATATTGAGCTCTGGATATTTAGTCGAAGAGTTCATCGACCCTGGGCAATGGGTATTGTTCTTGATGGTGAGCTGATTGAGTTGACGATAGTCGGTGCACAACCTCATCGATCCCCTTCTTCTTGACAAATAGCACAGGTGCTCCCCATGGGGAAGTACTCGGTCTAATGAACCCCTTCTCTAATAGCTCCATCAGTTGCGTCTTCAATTCCTTTAGCTCGGTAGGTGACATACAGTACGGTTGTCGTGATACGGGGCAGCTCCAAGGATCAACTCTATGGCGAAGTTGACATCTCGTTCCGGGGAATCCCTGGCAAATCTTCAAGAAACACATCGGGGAAATCCTGGACTATGTGGATGTCTTCTATCTTAGAACCGTTCTTTTCAATTACTACGGTCGCAAGGAAAGCAAAACAACCTTTCCTTATCATGTTATGGATTTTATGGTGGAGATTAGAGACATCCATCTCTTATGTCTAATCCCAGAGAATGCCAATTTAGGAAAGTCACTAAATGTCACCTTCCTTTCTTACAATCGACACTTGCCCCATAAGTGGACAACCAGTCGACTCCCAAAATTACATCATAGCCTTCTATGGGCATACACACCAGGTCGGCTTTTAGGTTATGGTCTTCGATCATTACATCGGCAGAGGGAAAGTATTTATTCAATTCTCCTTTTCTCCTAGTGGCGTTGTGACAGAGAACTCACAACCCATGGATATAGGTTTTGCAGTCAGTGTATCAGCAACGTTTTGAGATCTAAATGAATGAGTTGCTCTAGTATCAAACAAAACAAAAGCTGATAAGGAGAAAACTTGTAGGGTACCTTCTACCACGCCACCTCCTCAGTGGGCTCTTCATCATGCAGGGCTTGCAATCTTCCCTGTTTCTTAGGCGCATTAGGGCGCCTTTCATTCTCTTTCAGTAGTGGGCACTCGGGATGCGGTGCTCGCGACTTCCACAGCGCAGACATGCACCGACATTTCTTCAGCATTCATCAGTGGTGTGACCTGGCTTGTCACAGTGCTTGCAGTTACTTTCACTGGAGTATGTGGACTATAGCTTTGAGTTTTATTTCTTGGCTGGGTCCCTCCGTAATGCTAAGGGACGCTTCTTGCCATTGTTTGGCTTGGTAGATGATTGCCCTGAGGTCATTTCCTTCTTCACGAACTTCCCTTTGATATGGTCGGTGAAGTCCGTAGCATCTTCTAGTAGTTGGGCCTTCTTCACCATCTCGGCGTAGGTCTGGATATCGAGAGGTGCTAGTTGGGTAATGTATTGAGGCTTAAGGCCGTTGAGAAAGCGCTTAGCCTTCATTCTTTCAATATTCACTAGGGGTGCAACATAGCATGCCAGTCTTGAAAACTGGGCCTCATATTCGGCCACAGTCAAGCCCCGCTATTTAGAGCAACAACTTCCGCAGCCTTCCTTTCTTGGACATGCTCGGAGTAGTACTTGGAGTTGAAAGCTTCCTTGAATTCGTTCCAGGTGAACTGACCATTATCTCGGGTCGCTTCCACTAACTCCCACCAAGCGTGGGCGTCCTCTCCAGTTGGAATGTAGCCAGTAGCAGCTTATCCCCCGCAGCACATTGCATAACACGGAAGATTCTTTCCATTTCTTTGAGCTAGTGCTCGACTTCATACGGATCTGTGGATGTAGCAACCCGAAAATTCAGTATTTAAAATTTTGAAATAATAAATTTCTATAAAAATGGAATAATAGAAACATACATACTATTATCGTATGTGCAAGAACCATCTAAAATTTCGTAAAAATATATAAATCAACCCACAATATTATCCCTAAGTGTTCCAC
This sequence comes from Colocasia esculenta, assembly GCA_014218235.1. NCBI lineage: Eukaryota > Viridiplantae > Streptophyta > Magnoliopsida > Alismatales > Araceae > Colocasia > Colocasia esculenta. Next base: position 55,500,759 of record CM024758.1, read on the forward strand.
AAAGAAATTCGTGCAACGAAAAAATCCGATTGGCCAAGCGTACGTCACAACGTAACTAATTATCCAAATTAGGAAACTAACTAAAACCGTTAACACGGAATGATAACGCGTCCATAAATTAAACGAAGCTATCGGAGAAACTTCCAACGTCATGTAATGATGACCCATTAGAAAATTGAGCTTAGAAAAATATTCGGACCAAGTTTAGAAATTGAGGTGACTTATTATTGTAATTAAGGAATAATTCAGAAAAACCATTATCATATGAGCCAAGTAGATTAACAATTAAAAATAAAATGATGGATAGACTCCAACCAATATGTAATGATAATCCATCATGAAAAATAGATCAATGGACCTCCCATAGCCCATGAAAAGAATTCGAAACTCTAATATTCTCTAATTTAAAAAGAGAAATTTATAAGTTGAAACCATTAAACAAAAAGAAGTGTGAGCTTTGTAAATGGATCATATAAAAGTTATTGGGCCAAAAAGGGATTTTTAAAAGAGAAATAATAGGAAAATACTGTAAATTCGTAACTAAATTATTACTTAATTAGAAAATGGGTATTTAATGCATTAAATAGGAAGTTTGAGTTACAATTGGATTCCTAAACCTACCCTAGTTGATTGGCCACGAATTTAGATCCCATCCTAACCCAAATAGGTAGTGGAAGCTGGGAAGGAGGTTTTGAAATAGGAAATTCAGAATTAATGGGAATTAGAGTCCCAATAGGAAATGGAAGAGAGAAAGCATAAATACTCTCTTAAAACCCCCCATGGCCGGCCCTAGGTCGTACCCAAGGCTTGCTGGACCATGAGGAGAGGCCAAGGAGGAGGAGATTTCGTGGGAAGAAGCCTCTCTCAAGCTCTCTCTCGTCGTTCAAGTTCTAGCCCTATAAGATGAAATGACTAAAGGTAGGCATTCTCACGAGCAAAACTAATCAATTTCGTCTGTAGGTGATCTAAACCTCAGGAATCAAAGCCCTCTTGTCTCATATTTTTCCATCAATCAATCTTTTTGTTCTTAATTTTTGAAGTTCTGTAAACACCATGACCTCGAACCCTCTTTTTTACTTCTTGATCTCCATGTATACTAAACCCCATGCTACGAATGTTTATCAGGATACTGATGCATGTTAGGCTTCTTTTTCCCCTAAAAGCCCTAGTTTTCATTCATCCTATCTTGCGAATTAATTTGTTGATCTCATCTGTGTACTGTTCCATGTTGTTCATGAATACTATGACCAAAGCATGTCAAAGCCCTATTTGACTTCAAATTCCAAACTACTGTAAGAACCCATGCCTGTCTAGATCAATATGCACTATTTCATGATTTTTCATCACTTGTACAATTAGTTATGATTTTCTGAATCACCCTTGTCAAATAGGGTAAGTCTGGCCCGCAATCCAATACACTGTTCTTTCCCTATCGGACTCGGGCGTAGACCCTGTGAACGCGATGGCCTGATAGGCCGTATTCACAGGGCCGTCGTGACAATGCCTTCCATCATGATCTGATCGCGACAGGGCCTGTCGGTCGCGATCTGCTGCCCGATCTAACTTTCCCATTGCGACCCTCAAGCGACCCCCGTCGCGATCTGCCTGCCTGTTCAGAAAAGCCCGTCGCGATCCTTACAAGGCTCTGTCACGTTCACACTTGATCCCGTCGCGACCCTTACAGAGACCCGTCACGTTCTGAAGTTTTTCATGAAAACCCCCTATTTTTTTCAAGTCTTGTTTTTCTATAGTGAACTCATGCGTGTTAACTCTCCTACACACGTAAACGAAGCTGATAAACATGGACATATTTTAATTAATTTATGTTATTCACATTTCCTTTCATATTCCATGATTCTCTATGTCCATAAGCACACATGTGAACCATCCATATGGCTTAACTTGGCATGAAATTGTCACATGTACATCTAGCAATTTATTTCAATTATATATATTAATTGCCCTATTTAAATAAACTTGTCTATGATTCTCGCAATGTTTTGGGAATACCGTTATCGCGCTCCACTGTTCTAGAATTCCTCTAGAACATCGAGCACTTATTTCTATATACACACTCTCTCTTGACTTGGACAAACTCTCCGTCGGATATTCCTTCTGTCAACTAGTGAGTCTTTGTTCACCCTCTCGTAAGTCACTCTGTCCATGGATTCCCACATGGTCGACGAGCTGGTTGTACCCTAACACCTATGATACCCTTTAGGATCAATATGGTCCAAATGGCTATTAGAAGTTCGCTCTTATCTTGAATCATGCCGGACATCTGGACCTGTGCTTAACATGGCCAGTGTAAGGGTCGTGAGTTCCACCTAACTGCCGACACCAAGTGTGCATGTTGTGCAACTGTTACTATCGCCTGCTACTCGAAATGTTACGTGCATTGTCCCTTAGCTCTCATCTATACTGTACTCGCTCATCTATTCACGTTCACTCTACTATCTCATCTATTCATCTAGTGCTCTTATCTATTTCTTGGTCCTCTCATTGCCCATTAATTGATTGTCTAAAGATAAACAACATAACCAATGCAGCACAATAGGCCCGATCTAGTCCTGGGAGAGCACCCAAGGTGCCATTTGCTCGTGGGAGTTAAATGATCAGGTGTCGGCATTACATCAAAGTGCCATTCTATCAAGATTAATCTAAGACAAACACAAAGTTCTATATTCTCTCTTGTCTATTGACGACAAAAGTGCTATATTCTCTTACGGCTATCTACGGATAACCAAAGTGCCATTACTATTTCGATTGACGAAAGTTAATCAAAAGTGCTATACTATTTCGATTGATAAGAAAATCAATCAAAGTGTAATTTACTCTCCATATGGCCAACTACTTTTTGTCTCCTTGCTATACATGTTACTTGCTATTTCTTGACATTGATGTTATTTGCCATCGTGTTGTTGCTTTCTATTGTGACTTGACCATATTCATTATACTATATGTCCTTCATGTGCTAGTGACCCATGTTACTCGTGCTCTTACTTTCACGACTTACATGACTTGCTCTGTCATTAATTACTTTACCTTTTAAGGCACTAATTATTTAAGCCTGCTTGATTCACGAGATTTAAGTCCTATTAGGCGTTATCACCCTTCGTCATTTGTTATTGTGTCTCAGGTAAGATAGACGATGACGTTGTACACACCAATGGTACAGGAACTGCGTGATGAGCGCCCGGAGTCAAATGACGATTACCCTAGCACAATTGGAGTCTAGTAGTTTTACTTTAGATTTTCTCTTCGTATTTAATGATGTCAATGAGCCCTATGTATTGGCTCCGAATTAGTGGTTGTAATAGTCTAGTGATTTTATAATGAAATGAAGAGTTTATTCCAATTACTGTTCATTAGATGCTCTGATTCATTCAACTGTTGTACATTTTTCTCTACTATGTACTTTGCTCACGTCTCCCTGATTTATTCCACTGCTAAATTGGTGGGGCATGACAGTGGATCCACTGAACCTATTGGTTCAGACTCTTGAAGTTACAATGCAGGTCGCCTGCACCGCCACGATTACCACCTCCTTGGGTAGCTTGCATAATCGCGTGAGTGAGTTCTTGGATGGTCTGTTGCTGCCCCTCATCTGAGCGCGTTCAACAGTTATCTTGATTGCTTAGTTCCTACAAAATAACTTTTGTCATGATATTGATGTGGAATTTAATTCGTGCGTGTGTGAGTTCATTTTAGCTAGTTACCCTTGGCTCTAACCACAACTCACATAGGTAGGATAATTGACTCTAGTCGAGGCAGTTAATCTAGATCATCCTATACTTAAGAATAACCGAGGCTTTGATACCACAAAACTGTCACGCCCCGACGCGGAATATCGAAACGCGAGGCAATTGCAAGTAAACGGGTACATAGCGAGTACTAGACATCAAACCATTGAGCAATGAATAAATACTAAACCAATTTCTTCTCATTAATAACTTTCAATGTCTAGTTACAACAACTAATATCAGAGTCATTCTATAGGCCCAATTACATTGAAATAAAAGTAAAAGACTAAACTAACACCCTAATCATAATAGTAAGACACTAGGGTACTCATGACTTCACTTCTGGTCGTTCCCGTCCTCTTGAGCATATTGTCTTCCTCGGTCTCACCTGAGAACACAACGACAATAACGCAGGGTGAGCGATAACGCCCAGCAGACTTAAATCTAACAGTCAAGCAGCTTTAAATGATTAATATATTAAAAGGCAGAGTAACTAATGATAGAGAGAGAGAGTCAAGTAAAAGATAGAAGGATAGCACATGATGGAAATAGCACAAGCTTCCTAAGTATAGCACAAGTGTCGAGTATAGCACAAATAGCAAGATGGCCATAGCACAAATAGCACAAAGTATAGCAATAGCACAACGGGTATAGTATAGCACTTTTGTCAATAGATAACGAGAGAACATAGCACTTTTGATTGTCATTTAGATAGTCGAGATAGATAGCACTCGAGTGTAATGACAAACACTCTGATCATTTAACTCCCATGGGCACTAGCACTTTTGGGCGCACATCCTAGGACCAAATCGGGCCCTTTATATATGTCAGGCATTGGTTATATTGTTTATCTTTAGACAATCAGTCAATGGCCATATAGAATACTAAGAAATAGATGAAGTACTAGATGAATAGACGAGATAGTAGAGTGAACGTGAATAGATGAGCGAGTAGAGTATAGATGAGATTAGTGGACATTGCACATAACACGTCGAGTAAACAAGCGATAGTAACAGTTGCACAACATGCGCACCTGGTGTTGGTAGTTAGGTGGAACTCACGACTCTTCCACAGGCCATGTTAAGCACAGGTCCAGTGGTCCGGGATGATTCAAGATAAGAGCGAACTTCTAATAGCCAATTGGATCATGTTGATCCCTAAAGGGTATCATAGGTGTTTGGGTACAACCGGATCGTCGACCATGTGGGAATCCATGGACAGAGGAGACTTACGGAGGCCTAGAACAAGGATTTACTAGTTCGGCAGAAGGAGTATCCGACGGAGAGTTCATCCAAGTCAAGAGAGAGTGTGTATATAGAAACAAGTGCTCGACATTCTAGAGAAATTCTAGAATAGTGGAGAGTCGATCATGGTATTCCCAAAACAACGCGAGAAAACGTAGACAAGTCTATTAAAATATGGCAATTTAATTACATAAATTACCAGATGTATTATGAGATCATTACATGCCAAGTTAAGCCATATTGGATGGTTCAAAGTGTGTGCATGTATCATGAAATCATAGCTAGAAATACGTCATGTGCATGCCTTTTAAAATCACACAAAAATGTTCAGTTTATAATAGGTATTTTTACTACGTGTATGACTGTAAGAGAGGGTACAAACACTATAGAAAGTCAAGACTTGCAGAGATAGGGTGTGTCATGCGAAAAGCCCAGATCGCGACGTACCCTAATGAGGGTCGCGACGAGGTCAAGCAGAACGCGATGGGCTCTTGTACAGATCGCGACGGCTCATCGCTTCAGGCATCACAGCCCTGAGAACACAGCCTATCGGCCGTCGCATTCTCAGGTCCTGTACCTGAGTCCGACAGGGGAAAGGAGAGACCCTCGGATTGTGGGCCATCTTTCTATCTTTTGACACAGAGTTGTTCAGAAAAATCATAACTATTACATAGCAGATGAAAATCATGAAACTAGTTGCGAATTGATCTAGACACACAGGGGTACTTACAGTAAATATGAATTTGAAAACAACATGGTTTCAGTATGTTTATCATGATACTTCACGAAGAACATGGGACAGTACACAGTAGGGGTAAAAGAATTAATTCACGATGTAGGGTAGATGAAAATTAGGGCTTTCAGGGGCAAACGATGTCTAACATGAATCAATTCTCTAGTAAAAATCTCGTGGCATGGGGTTTAGTATATATGAGATCAAGAATTAAAAAGAGGGTTTGGGGTCATGGTGTTTACAGAACTTCGAAAATTAAGAACAAAAATTTGCTCGATGGAAAAATATGAGACAAGAGGGCTTTGAATCCTGAGGTTAGATCAACCTATAGACAAAATTGATTTAGTTTTGCTCGTGAGAATGCCTACCTTTGATCGTTTTCCTCTTCTAGGCTAGAACTTGAAGAACAGGGTTGAGAGCTTTGAGAAGTTCTTCTCCCCACGAATCTCCTCTTCCTTGGCCTCTCCTCCTGGTCCAGAAACCCTTGGCAAAACGACTAGGGCCAGCCATGGGCTTTTAAGAGAGTATTTATGTGACGGACCGGGTACTTATGCCCAATAAGGCTCCATATCCAGATCCGCCTCCCGCGAACGGACCGAAGTCTCGCAAGGATATCTCACAACTGTCCAGTAAGAGTATAAAAGACAAACCACAAGAATATAAGACACAAGAAAGTACATGTGCTCATATCTGTTCACAAATTGTACAACTGTCCCATTACATTAATACATGTCCATTTAAAAAGTACAACTACCTCGGGCATACCTCGAGGGAGCACAAGCTCACACAACACTAACTACTAAACAACTGCTGGTGGTACAAGTCTGACACAATGCCACTGCAAGCCAAACACACGGCAAGCCCTGAAAAGAACTGTAGGGGAGTGAGCATCAACAAGTCACTGGCTCAGTAGGGTACCCCAAACAACACCGTAACCACAGACACCTCAACCCCAATGGGTCTCACTGGAAACATCAATGGCCAAACCATTTCATGCTCACATCATGACATAAATAACAATTAAACCTACTCATGATAATAAACACAAAGTCCTTCAGAAGGAAGTAGGGCTACAGGACTAACATAAAATCATTAGTTAACCCAACTACTAAATGGCCTAAACCACAGTCTCACTGGCACACTGCTACAACAACTGGTTGCCTAAACTATAAACCACACAGGCAGGTCACTGCCTAAGCTGCAAGCTTCACAGGCAAACCCCAAAACACTTGAATAACAGGACTGCTAACAAAGAGCTGGTTCTTTATACTCCAAATCACACTACGTCGGAAACTACACACAAGGTAACAGAACTGGCTACCACAAGCCAATCCATAACACACTAAAACTATAATTGAATCATACCCAAGAAGAGTAAAACACAATAAACAACATGGAAAGTCTCTCACGCCTCCACAGAGCATGGCTCTACTAAACCACAATATGCCTAAGCCACAAGCCTCATCGGCATAATACCCACAAAGTAACGTATTTAATAATCACCTAATCCACAATAAATATAAACAAAGATCTACTTAAACAGTTAAGTTACAACAATGGCAGGTCAACCACAAGACCTCCACAACACTCGAGAGCCTGAAAAGGTTGGTACACAATGTACCATCACAAAACTATAAATAACCCATGAAAGGACAAGTACCTGCTACTCTGAGGTACCACAACACAAATATCCGAACAAAGGTTACAAGCAGATGGTAGAACACCACACTGAACCACAATTATATTATACATTTATTTAAGCAGAATATTACAAGTAAAACCTCAATCGGCAAATCACATAAACTACAACTCACCACAATTGTGCCAACACCAGGGCACACCTCGAACTGGTCAAACCTCGACCACGAGTCACACACACGAACCACGACAAGTAGCAAAGCACGAGTCGGAAGGAACGACGCCACCACACGGGAACGGACTACTGGCTGATCAGGCCAATATCCAACCCGGACAACACAACACAAGAACAACCTCTCAGCCTCGCAGTCACGGACGAAAGGTCCAACTGCCGCTCCACAGGAAGAAGTCAAACAACTGTGGAGACCAACCAACACCACACCTGCAGACACACAGCTGCAGGCCCATGCCTGGCACCTCTAGGGTCTCTGTCGGAGCACCCTAAAGTGAGGCACTGGAAAAGACTAGCTGGGGACCAGTGTCGACTACTGGTGTCTGTACCCCCAACTACGAGCGCGCTACAAGCGACACAAGAACAAACTCTGGAAGTCGCTGCCCCACTGTCCTTTCCCTCAGCCGGACGTACAACTCAACTCAGGAGTGAGGGTGTCCAGGAAGACGACACAGACCTCGACGGTACAACACCAGTACCGGGACAAAACCTCGAGCACAACAAACACCGTGCCTGGCTCACAAAGAACCTGGGGTACCCGACTAGAGAGGCATTCCGGAATAGGCGCCGGACCACCACACTCGGCAAGCTCAAACTAGGATACTTACACATATAGCCTTTACCTATAATTTACGATATACAAGTGTTAGGATTAGCTTAACATCGATCACCGTGTGACCCCAAAGCTATCCCACACCAACACATAACTGAACCACAAACTTGCCTATCATTGGTCATGAGGTGACCTCCGTGGCAACACACACACCACTTAATACTAAATCCATATAATATTATTCGAAAGACAACAACGGACCAGGCTAGGTCGGTATGGACCTTCATTGCCCAAACACCACAAAGTCAGGCTAGGCTCACACAGGAACCTCACTGCCCAGTTACTACGACAAATCATAAGAATTACATTACAACAAAGTGTGTAGTAAACACACACTCAAACCACGTAGACAATACATGTATATTACACCCAGGATGGTGTACCACACGTCTTCCACGTAAACCACATGTCCAACACATGGACAACGCACTCCAAGAGTGCCACGGGTGCCACGCACCACACATACTACGTAAAACAATTGCGTACATCACACATCATTCACGTAAAATGCCCATTACATGAGCAATATGCTTCAAGAGCATAACAAGTGCACTGGCTCACACCGTCATCGCCATGCACGCACACAACACACAATACTTATAACCAGAAAAGCTACGTAAACCATACTACATGAATACATGCACAAGTTGGCGGCAACATCGACTGCCGCTTATAAGAAATAGACGGCAGCGATCTAGCCGTTTATATCCCAGCTGATGAGCTTGGCGACAAGCGATCTTGACGCCAAGTTCTCTGGCCTTAATCCTGCAGAACCCTAATCCAGCTCTACAGGTTTTCCAACCGTTAAAACTACAAGAAATGTACTGGGACGGTTCTTTAATATGCATGAACCCAAAACACCCAACACAGCATGCTTCATACATTAAATTACTCAAACCACCCATTATCCGTCATGGTGCAACTTAATCCGCATTATCATGCTGGTTCAAGTAGTTAAGTCGTTTTTAATGTTTCTAACAAGCTAACAGGGCTCGCCCCTACCTCAGAAACGCAATTAAACATTCGGAGAACCTTGAATCACGCCGAAACCTAGAAACGCCCCACGAACGCACCGTGCTCCAATCCGCCATTCCCCGCCCGATCTGCAGCTACCACGCTTACCACAGCCTTCCCACGAGCTCCCGCCGACCGTAAGAACTTGCGAAGAAGCTCAAGGGTGAAGGTGGGGGAAGAGGAAGGGAGAGAGAGGGGAAAGAACAGGGCTCGGGTCTACCATAAAAAACACAGGTGCGTCAGGTAACGTCAACACATATGCCGCTAACCAACCGCCACCCCACAGACGTCCACATCTCTCGACGCCACGTTCAAGCAATGGACGTCTACATCGATGGACGCTAAAACCATGTTAACGGCACACCATGGCCGCCAACACAAAGTCGACGTCACCCACCTGGACGCCAACACACTGTTGATGTCCAACGTACTGAACACCAACACAGGCCCATAACCAAACCCGGTAAGGATCTAATAGAAACACACAACACTAATGGGCCTCACATTGGCCACCAAACCCACTAAACCTGGATCCACGGGATCCGAAAAATGCGCGACGTTACAATTTATGTCCTTATGTTTCTATTTCCTAATAGGACACTAATTACTATTAAATTTCGAGATTTCCTATTTCTCTCACTCTTCCAAGCTTGAGAACTTCTAATTGGGTTAGATGGGAGCTAGATTCATGGCCAAGCTACTAGGGTAGGTTTAGGAATCCAAATCCAACTCAAACTTCCTATTTAATGCATTAAATACCTCTTTTCTATTTTAGTAATAATTAAGTTACAATTCATGGTAATTTTCTATTATTCTCCTTTTAAAAATCTCTATTTTGGCCCACTAATTTCTAATGGGTCTATTTAACAAAGTCTATTACTTCTTTTCATTTAATGGGTTTATTCAATTATCTTTTATTTGATTTTCTAATTGCTTTTTTTTTATTATTATAAATTTTTTTTTCAAACAAACCAGGTTGCTACACCCACCGTGATTGCCAAAAGGTGTAATCACTGGGTTGTGCCACCCCTCGAAACACGCAACACGTTGCTTTTAAGAGCTTAAAGTGGTGTAACATGGATTAAAGGAAGTGTAATCGCCACCTAGCTAGTTGCCATGATTAAGAACTATGTATGCTAACGGTGCTAGGAAAGGAGAGAGAACGGGGCACTGACCTTTGTCGCGATGGGGCTCCCCGCCATGATGATGCTGGTGTCGCGACGCCCCACCAGGGCGTGTTATGCTTGTCACGACGCCCTTGTCGGCCGTTGTTCTATGCAGTGCAGAAGAATGATGGTTGGACCTTCTTCCTGTCCTCCGGCCGCCAGAGGACAAGAGCTCCTCGTCTGATGATGCTTGGGTGCTTGCCAAAATAAAGAAAACAAACCCTGTTAGAACATATTTAAACGTAGCATCTATTCAAAAATGAAAAGAAGAGGGGAACATGGAGGGAACGAACCTGGGGGTGGCTTTTAAACCCCTAGGGTGTATAAAACTTAGGAAGAGAAAGGAGCATCCTATCTAAAAAAACAACCGTAAAATGCATGAAAGGAGAAGGGGAAGAGGAGGGAAGAAAGAGCCCCGAATGGGGTGACTCCCTGGCTTCAGATGGCGTCCTTTGGTGCTGTAGAAGAAATGGAAGTCGCCCCTTCTGTAGGATTGAATAGGTGGATGGATCAGATCTAGAAGGGGGGGTTGAATAGATCTAACACCAATAATGCGAAAGCTTAAGCAATTCTAAATTACTTCGAATCAGAGATCAATTCAGACAAACAAATTACTGTTCTGAAGTGTGGGTGTGTGTGGATTATGTGTGATTAGTGTGTGTGAGCAAATCAATTAGAGTGTGAACGAAATCCCTATGCATGCATCTAGTGCAATACAAAGTCAAACCACAATTCAAACCACTGCCCAGAGGGTTTTTAGGTGGTTCGGAAATCACCTCTAGTGACTCCTACGTCCACCCCTCACACATTGAGGCCACACTACTCCAACCTTGAGTACAACACACCTGGAGCACAATGACTCCAAACAACCTTGAGCACGACGGCTCAACACACAACCTTGAGTCCAACGACTCACAAACTGAGCACAACGGCTCAAACAACAACCGGAGCACGACGACTCCAAATTGAGTACGACGGCCTAAACCACACATTGATGGCGACGACTCACAAACTAGAGCTCGACGGCTCACAGTACAAAAGCTAGATCAAACACAAAAGAGATCAGATCCTCTAGCAATGATCTTATTCCAGACAGATTCGTACACAGAAATTTGTGTAGAACTTCATGCACAAATCTCATAGACGAAATAAGGAAGAAGAAACTCAGAAGTGAGAAAAAATGGATGTAGAATGAGTGTTCTTCGATGAAGGCCTTGCAGACACTTGAATTGAGAGCCTTGATGGAAATCGATGGAGATTCTCCTTAATTGGTGATGCTCTGCTTTGATGGCATCTGAAATGCCAGAAATCCTTCTTCTACTGCTCCTCTTCAGTTGGATCTGCTCCCTTTCCTAGCACAGCAAGCTTCTCTCCAGAGATTCCCTTGATTCCCACGTCTTCCTCTTGAAAGGATGGCCTGCAACTTCTGGAGATGGAGCAAGATCTGGAAAGCCCCATTTTGCCGCCAAAAAGCTCTTCTTGAAGAGTATGGACTCTCTCCCTTTGGGGTAGGAGATCATGGGTATTTATAGCCCCATATGTCCATAAAGTGCCTTGGGGTGCATGGGCACAGAAATCTAGGTCAAATCCCTTGATTCCCAAGCAGCCAGGTGTCCAGACAAATTCACGTTTTTGAGTTTCAGTCGAAGTGTGTCGACACACAGGCAGACTGTGTAGACACCACAGGCAACTGCTGCAAAACAGGCTTCTGGGACAGTGAACTAGTGTCGACACACAGGTGGACTGTGTCGACACCACTGGCAGACTGTGTCGACACACAGGCAGACTGTGTCGACACCACTGGCTACTGTTTCAGAACAGGCTTCTGGGACAGTCATGTAGTGTCGACACCAGAGGTGGACTGTGTCGACACCACTGTGACAAATTTGTGTAAACCTGAAAATATAAATTGTAAACCATCAATACAAGATATTATCATTAAAATGTGAGATATTAAACATCAAAAACATGTTGTTTAAGCATTGTTGTAATATGTATAATATGTATAACATGTTCAAATGTCATCAATATGTCATCATTTTAATATATACAAAATGTACAAAATGTCATCATCAAATCAAATATGAGTGATGTCAATTAGTCATGATTAAGTCATCATTAAAAGGTTTCAAATACACACTCAACCCAACATTCTCCCCCTTTTTGATGATGATAAAATATATGCACAATCTCTCAGTAGCGTGACTTCCTTGACTGCAATAACTCCCTTGACCTTATTCACCCTATGAACAATTTTCTCCCATAAAACTTTCTCCCCTTTAAAGAACTTTCTCCCCCTTTTAAGGAACTTTCTCCCCCTTTTGACAGCATCAAAAAGATAGATAAGAGAGAGAAACAAATATTGTAGGAGATCAACAAATAAAATGTAGGAAATGAATAGTCAGAAATGATCAAATAAATGAGGCAAAGTGATATTGACATATGAGAGAAGTTATTTTGAGTTTGGTATTGTGCAACAAAGTTTAATCACAAGACACACTCAACACAAGGTATTACAAGATATAAGATCTGAATTTAGTTAAAATAATGATGCAAATGTGAAGAAGTGACCTATATGAGTGAACAAAAGTATTTAACAAGGATGTTAGGAGCTTTAATTGTAACACAATGTAGAATAATAGGTCTAAACTCAGTAAACATGAACTTTATTAAGGTCTTAAGCTTTTCTATCCTATCTTTTTATTTTCTTTCAATTTTACGGAAAATAATACAAGAATAAATTAGTTAAATCTCACTTTTCAGTGCAAGAGATCACATTGATGAGATGCAAGACCTCCTGATTACTCAGTGGTTTAACTTTCATTATCTTATACAGAGTTGAAAACGTTGATTTTCACTTTTTGACGCGAAACAAATCACTTTTTAGGTGAAATGGCCCGGTTACTCAGTGGTCAAGAATTTGCATTGCTCTGTTGTATCTTTCCAGATTGTTGATCATTTTCTTTTGATGTTTTGCAGGACAATGTTTGCTTTGACCAGAAAGTCATGACTACGAATTTAGAAAAATTATTCTTAACATTGGTAAAAATGAAGCTTAACATGCATGTTAAATAGTAAAGCCACTCATGTGCCTACAAGTGTTTTGCAAGTCATTTTAAAAAAATCAGTATTAAGATTGCTTAACCTTGAAATGATAATGAATCTTTGAAATTAAACTAAATGCACAATGATTTTAGTTTCAATGTCTTAATTCTCTCATAAGAAAATAGCACGATGACTCGAAACATTCTGATGAGTTTGGGGTTCAAGATAGACAAGTAAATAAGGAATGCGACAATGACTCCCCTCAACAATTGCATACAAGACTCTGATACTTTGCGGAGAAAAATATACTCATGCATAGTGAAAGTGTCCAGACAAGCCTGACTTGTCTTCTTCAAATCACCATTTGATATACCAAGAATGTAATGCAATGTGAGAGTGAGGAATTATTTGCAAGAACATTTGTCAACAAACTGAATGGGAGTTGTTGATAAATCAGATATGAAAGAATATTTCTCCAGCATTTCACTCAAAGATTCTTTTGACTCACTCCCCCATAAGATATGCATGATATGAAATGATCATTTAAGCAATTCAGATATGTTCGTTCCAAAGCAGTTTGCACAGAAAGATATATGAACAGGCAATTTATTGAAGGAGAAAAGTTTTTCAAAAACTCAAAATTGTTTCAAAGACTTAAAATAAAGTTTTTGAGATTTTCATTTTTCTTGATGACCTTTATGCAGAAAAAAGACTATTGATACTTGGCGGAAATTTTTCTCACGCATGATGAGAGTTTCCAGACAAGCCTAACTTGTCCTTTCACATTTCACCATTTGATATACCACATAGTCACTGCAAAAGGTCAATTATTCTTTAGTTTTAGCATGAAATTCATTGCATTTTCAAGAATATTTTGCACTTTTTCAAATTTACTCCCCCTAATATGTGCATGGAATGAAAAAGCTAGCAAGCAATTCACACATGATTATGCACACAATTAGCCTTAAGCATAACATGACTTCTGGTACTTGGTAGAGTATTTTACTCACGCATAATGATAGCTTCCAAACAAGCATAACTTGTTTTCCACATGTCATCATTTGATATACCAAAAAGTCAAAGCAATTGATATGCATATAGAATCATGAGCACAGTTAAGCCAGCATGATAATGCAAACATGATTCCAATTGTTAGGACACATAGTTATTGTTGGGAGAAATATCAAAACACACTCTTCATTTTCAGATAAGACTCTAAGAATTTTCTTTAACTTAAGCAGTTCAATCTGGAAATGATAAAAGGTTTACCTGAACAGTCTTCATTTGGATTTTACCTGTGGTTTCTAATTTTCTTGCCTTGCATAGCCATTGTCTTGATTTCAGATGGAAAGGTATGGCTACAAGGCTCATCAACTTGCTGATCAAGTTGGCCTTAGGACCCTTACCTTCTGGGGTCCTACAGTGGAGCAAGAGTTAGATTGCAGCAATGAACCTTTTTGAATCCAAGAGCATTTTCTTTTTAGTATAGATGCATTTTGTCATTAATGGAACTATGAGCAACATTAGTTCCACAACACAATTATTCATTGTTTAATGCATCTATGTTTTCATGAAATGTTAATTTATATTCACATGGAGTTTCTGAGCATTTTCAACAAAATCATGATTCTTAGTTACATGTGCATGATGTGAAAACTTTTGCAAGTAATTCAAGTAAAAATCATCATGGAAGAAATGAAATAAACAATCAGTCATGTTTCAATCACAACCATTTTTTTAAAAATTAATGACTCTTACACAAGGAAGATCATTGGTACTTGGCGGAGGTTATTCCTCACACATAATGATAGTTTCCAGACAAGCCTGACTTATCCTTCCACAGTTCACCATTTGATATACCAATTGATCTTTGTATAAGAGTCCCAATTGATTTCAGTTTTTATTTAGCAGGGAATCTCTCAGAAGTATTTACTTGGTGAGATTTTCATTTTCTTTCATTCTCTTCACTTACTTTCCTTGTAGCTTTAGTCATGAAGCCTTCATCTTGAAATTGACTACAAGGATCCCTGCATCCAGCATTCACGCAGCACATTTTAGAACCCAAACTTGTTTGGGTCCTAAGGATCTTCCATGAATCTGCAACAACGATTTTTGAATCCAAAAGGATTTGATATTAGGTGTATTTTCTGAACACTAGAAACACTAGAATCTTGGTTTCTAATCTTAAAGTTATTGGTATAGAATGCACCACTGACATACTGAACAATTTGTTTTCTATTTTTCAGATTTTTATCATTGAGATTTTTAACATGGAATTCAGAAGAGATCTTTTATGCAAGTTCCTTTTTCATGTACATAGATTTCTGAGTGTTTTCATCATGAACATGATCTTTATTCTTATGTACATTAACATGAACATGGGAGCATGCACAAGATTATCAATTCTATGCCAACATTCCCTACAAGTATGCTCAAATTTATGACATGTGAAGCACTGGACTGATTTGGCATATTTATGGAAATGTTGATCTCTATTCCAGCAAAACTTTGCTAAATGAACAGGTTTATTACAATTAAAGAAAATGAGATCATTTCTTACCTGGTACTTACCTGGCATGTATACATTTGCTGGAATCTCCTTTTCATGTGAGGAGGCTTACCATGAGGAGAATGAGGTACCTTTTGGTGGCTCTTGGCATGATGTGAATTTGGAACTTGCCTTGGAGCTTTTGAACTGATGGAGGAAGTAGATGAATCTTCTTGACAGTAGCATTTTTCTTTTTCTCTGTCTGTTTCTGAACAAGAACTTTCACTAGTTTTTCATTAGAATTAGCAGAGTTCTTGTTCGCAGCAGCTTTAACAAATGTTAATTTGTTTTATTTTCATTTTTCTTATCTCTCACAGTAGCAAGACTTGTGTATTTAGTATTCTTCAATAATGTTGAAGCTTCTGTTTTTCAGCTTTTAATACAACAATTTCTTTTCTGAAATTTGAAGTTTATTAGCATGACATTTAAACCATTTTTCATTGTTCTTTTCATTTTCAAATGAGCAATTTGTTTTTCCAAATCAGAATTTATTACTTAAATTGCTCAAATCATTGTCTAATGGTTTGTCATGCAACAAGCATTCAATCTTCCTTTTTAGATGACTATTTTCTTCAACAAGTTGTTGCATCTTTCATTTATTTGATGATCATGAGCCATGTTAGAAATCTGTTTGTTTAATTGATCATTATCAAATTTGAAGTTTTTTGAGATCAATCAATTTTTCATTTTCATCTTTCAAATCAAGATTTTCATATTCCATATGATCATGATTTTCTTCAACTTAGACAACTTGTTTTCACAAATTTTGATTTTATCTTTCAAACTTTCTTTTTCAGAATTCAGTTTCTTAACTTCAATTTTCAAATTCTCATTTTCTTGTGAAGGATCTTTATCATTGTTCTGGAGCAATTCAAGTGTACTTTTCAATTTCACTTTCTTTGTGGCAATGTTTTAAAGTCTTTTTCAAATCTTTATTTTTAGTGTTCAGCTTTGCATTAAGATTTTGTATCTTCCCACAAAATTCAATCAATTCAACATAAGACATGCCTTCATCTGCATCAGAATCAGAATTAGAATACATAAATGGATCTGGAATTGATTTACCTGACCTTGTAGACCCATTTGAACTCTTGTGTTCTGAAGAGGATGAAGAATGCTCTGAGCTCATGGAATGTGCTGTTAGAGCCAAAGTCTTTTGAATTGTTGATTTTTTGGATTCATTGAATCTCTTCTTTGCCATTGAGCATTGGGAATTCCTTTTGCTCCTTTTCTTTGTGCTTCCTCTAAAACTTGATGAAAGTGAGATTGAGGATTTCTCTGAAATTATAACAAGAAATTCATGTAGATTAAAGCAATTTGCCATTATACCAAAACTCAAAAGACTATTAGATCTAATCATAATGAATCAATGTAACAAGGAATTAGATCTAACAATTAGAGTGGTTAACCGCTCTGATACCAATTGTAGGAATCAGAGCTATTAAGCACACAGAGATGATCTCCCAAAAAACACAACTGATGAATAGAAAACTGCTCTGATACCAATTGTAGGATCGAATAGGTGGATAGATCAGATCTAGAAGGGGGGGGTGAATAGATCTAACATCAATTAATGCGGAAGCTTAAGCAATTCTAAATTACTTCGAATCAGAGATCAATTCAGACAAACAAATTACTGATCTGAAGTGTGGGTGTGTGGGATTATGTGTGATTAGTGTGTGTGAGCAAATCAATTAGAAGTGTGAACGAAATCCCTATGCATGCATCTAGTGCAATACAAAGTCAAACCACAATTCAAACCACTGCATAGAGGATTTTTATGTGGTTCGGAAATCACCTCCAGTGACTCCTACGTCCACCCCTCACACAGTGAGGCCACACTACTCCAAACCTTGAGTACAACACACACTAGAGCACGACGACTCCAAACAACCTTGACCACGACGGCTAAACACACAACCTTGAGTTCAACGACTCACAAACTGAGCACGCGGCTCAAACAACAACCGGAGCACGACGACTCTAAATTGAGCACGACGGCCCAAACCACACAGTGAGTGCGATGACTCACAAACCAGAGCTCGACGGCTCACAGTACAAAAGCTAGATCAAACACAAAAGAGATCAGATCCTCTAGCAATGATCTGATTCAAGACAGATTTATACACAGAAATTCGTGCAGAACTTCATGCACAAATCTCATAGACGAAATAAGGAAGAACAAACTTAGAAGTGAGAGAAATGGATGTAGAATGAGTGTTCTTCGATGAAGAGGCCTTGCAGACACTTGAATTGAGGAGCCTTGATGGAAATCGATGGAGATTCTCCTCAATTGGTGATGCTCTGCTTGATGGCATCTGAAATGCTAGAAATCCTTCTTCTATGCTCCTCTTCAGTTGGATCTGCTCCCTTTTCCTAGCACAGCAAGCTTCTCTCCAGAGATTTCCCTTGATTCCCACGTCCTTCCTCTTGAAAGGATGGCCTGCAACTTCTGGAGATGGAGCAAGATCTGGAAAGCCCTTTTTGCCGCCAAAAAGCTTCTTCTGGAAGTGTATGGGCTCTCTTGCCTTTGGGGTTAGGAGAATCATGGGTATTTATAGCCCCATATGTCCATAAAGTGCCTTGGGGTGCATGGGCATGAAAATCTAGGTCAAATCCCTTGATTCCCAAGCAGCCACGTGTCTAGACAAATTCACGTTTTTGAGTTTCAGTCGAAGTGTGTCGACACACAGGCAGACTGTGTCGACACCACAGGCAACTGCTACAGAATAGGCTTCTGGGACAGTGAACTAGTGTCGACACCTGGCAGACTGTGTCAACACACAGGCAAACTGTGTCGACACCACTGCTACTGCTTCAGAATAGGCTTCTGGGACAATCATCTAGTGTCGACATCACAGGTGGACTGTGTCGACACCACTGTGAAAATTTGTGTAAACCTGAAAATATAAATTGTAAACCATCAATACAAGATATTATCATTAAAATGTGAGATATTAAACATCAAAATGTTGTTTAAGCATTGTTGTAATATGTATAAAATGTATAACATGTTCAATATGTCACATATGTCATCATTTAATATATACAAAATGTCATCATCAAAATCAAATTATGAGAGTGATGACATTAGTCATGTTTAAAGTCATCATTAAAAGGTTTCAAATACACACTCAATTAACATCTTCAGCACCAGACCATGGATGAGGAAGTATGCACTGCCTGGTGAGAAATGTGATGGAATGGGAAGAATGAGAGGGCCACAAGCTAAGTGTCGGGGTATGGCAAGAATCGGCAGCACATCATGGAAAAAAAGGGGCTCTCTCTTCCTCGACAAGAAGAAGCCTTGCTTATATAGAGCATGAGAGAGAAAACCTGTCGGGAAAAACATGACCAAAAATGAAGGATAAATTCAAGGGAAATTCATGGGCAAGAGTCCTAGGGAAGGTCCCAAAGGTGCCCTAGAACCCTAAACTGTGGCCAAGGGGTTGGGGAGGTTGCATTGGGATGAGGATAATGCAAGGAGGTAATAAGGATGGGGTTGCGGAGCTAGCGCACGCGGCTGTAGTCGCGACGGGCATAGGCGCGACAAGATAGTCGCGATGGCCAGAATGGTCGCGACCCTAGGGCACGTGCATGGATATGCATGGACTGTCACAACGGACATGGGAGGAGTGATAGAGGTTAACGCTGCGCTACGACCCGTCACGTTAAGGAAAAATCGATTATCTTGAATTTTTGACCAATCATAAGGGAGAACAATCAAAATGGGCATAAGGACTCTCAAGGATAATTGCCGGGATTTGGGCTTTTAATGGGCTCAAAGCAAGGCTAAGAGTGGGTTCAAGGTGAGTGACCAACTAGGGGCTTATTAAGAGAACAAGAAAATGGTTCGACTTATAGGCCAGAATCGGGTGTCTACAATTATTAGTAGTTTCGCTTCCGCACTTCCGTTCGTAGGTAGAAGATATAAACTGCCATTATTTATTCGACTATATATTCTTCTACCTATTTGAGCCAGTAGGTGATTGGTAGTCCCTACTGAGCTTCTATTGTGAAGCTCATCCCTTTCTTTCCCAGGTGAGACTTCTCAGCAATGGCAGGGTGCACGCCAGGCGGACGAGACGGGCGGTAGTGGAGGTCCACATAGCTTGAAGTGGTTCCCCTTTTTAGTGCTCGTCACCCTCGAGGTATGCCCCTAAGGGACTTGTTCTTTCCCTGCCTCTTACTTGTACTAGTATGCGTGCGTTGGGATTGTACTTGGAGCGGTACACAGTGGTCTCGCTCTCTTTTCTGTTTCCGCTTGTACGCTTCTGGTTTAGCTATTGATGTTTACTTCCGTTATATTCCTGTTAGATTATAATTATTGCCCTTCCGGGTCCCCAGATCTGTGCGCGGCGATCGCAAAAATTGGGTCCTCGGGTGGGCGAGTGTCGACTTCTCGGGGTGTTACAGTGGTATCAAAGCTAGAGTCTGACAGGACTTGTAGTGGATTTAAACTGCGAGAAAAAGTCCCAACAGTAGTACAAGTACACTGCTAGCCACCCAAGTGGTATTGTTAACCTTTGATGGTTGTGTGCCGTGCAGGACATGGCTCTGTGTAGGCGCAGCAGGCCCGAGAGCTGGTTGATAGCAGGATGAGTCCGATATGCCCCGCGCAGGGGCAGGTCCAGGAGGAGGTGTCCGCAGAGGAGTCGTGGCACAGCCTCAGGGTGCAGCGGCAGCGGCGTGACAGTGGGGCAGCAGCAGCAGGAGCAACAGCCTCAGCCGTAGCAGTACATGACTGGTTTCCTTAGCAGAGCAGTTCTTCAGAACTTGTACCAAGGAGAGCATACCATCCTGGGCAGGCAGCAATAGGTGTCAGCCTCCGGTACCTCCCCAGTGGTGTCGGAGCAGCAGACAGAGCCATAGGTGGAGCAGCCGAGCGTCAGCAGTGGTCGGGTACTGAGAGTACCCGGGCCGGGCGGCGGAGGATGATGGTTATAGAGGACAGGACCTCTCTTCTTGAGAGGTTCTTGCATCTCCAGCCATTGATGATCTCTGGTGAGTATGATTCATATAAGGTAGAGATCTGGGCACATGAGTTGGAGCACACGTTCGAGACCATGGAGTGCGCTGAGGAGGACCAGGTTCGTCTGGCGATGTACCAGCTCAAGGGAGCAGCCCATGAGCGGTGGAGAGTTCATAGGCAGACTCACTTCAGGGGCAGCGGTTGGATCATATCACTTGGCAGTGGTCTTAGAGGACTTTCATGGCGAGTACTTCACCGACTACGCTCGACGTGGAGAGCGTGACTGTTCCACGAGTTGGTGCAGGGCGACCTTACAGTTTCTCAGTACCATCAGAGGTTTATCTGGTTGTTGAGGCATATTCCTCATGTCGCAGGCAGCGAGTAGGCGTGTGCAGAGAGGTTCATAGAAGGACTGAGTCCAGACTTGAGGTGGGGTGTGACGGCTCACATGTGTACCTCCTTAGGAGAGGCCGTGGCTAAGGCCACTGGCTCGGAGAGGGAGACTTGGCAGCCCCAGCAGTAGCAGGGAGGATACCAGCGTCCCGCCGAAAGCCGCGGTAGTACGACTTCTTCTTCCTCCAGGTTCGGGCAGTTCCGACAGCTCCAGAATTCGCTCGAAGTTCAGGCAGTGTCTACGCGTGGGGGTGGGCGGAGCCGGAAGCAGAGGCGTCAATCCAAGTTTGCAGAGCAGTCGGTGCAGCAGGGAGCCGAGCAGGGCAGACAGGAGGTAGTTGCTACACTTGTGGGTTGCGGGGCTACTTCTGGACGAACGCCGATGGGGCAAGTCCTGCAGTAGCAGTAGCCAGTACATACGACAGTAGCTACCTTAGTACCAGTACCCTCCCTAGCAGCAGGCACCTCGTCAGCAGCAGAGGGGGCAGTACCAGCGACACACTTAGCAGTTTCCACAGTTTCAGCAACCGGAGCAGTACCAACAGTACCAGCAGCAGCAATAGTTCCCTCAGCACTAGCAGCCGCCGCAACAGCAGCAGCCCCAACAGGCGCCGCAGTGGGCGTGGGTCGGTGATGCCACTCACCTGGGAGCAGGAAGAGGATCATGTAGCAACCCTAAATTTATGGGGAAAATTTAAATATTTATATTATTAGTTAGAAAATCAAATAAAGGAAGATGTATTAAATCAACTAGGAAATCAAATAAAGAGAATAAATAAAACCCATTAAAAGAAAAGGAGTAATGGCTTTGCCATATTGACCCATTAGAATGAGTGGACTAAAATAGAAATTTTAAGAAGGGGAATAATAGAGGAATATCCAAATTCGTAACTAAAATATTACTAAAATAGAAAAGAGATATTTAATGCATTAAATAGCTAGTTTGAATTAGGATTGGATTTATAAACCTACCCCAATTAATTGGCCACGAATTCCCTCTCTCCCAACCCAAATAGGGATCTCTTGCTTAAAAAGGGAGAGGAAAATAGGAAATCAGAATTAATAGGAGTTAGGCTTAAACTAGGAAAGGGAATAGGGAGAAGCTTAAATACTTCTCTTAAACCCTTATGGCCGGCCTTCCGGGACAGGAGGAGAGGCCAAGAGGAGGAGAATTCGTGGAGAGGAAGGATCTCTCAAGTTCTTCCCAGTTCTTCAAGTCTTAACCCTAGAAGAGGAAAACGATCAAAGAGAGGCATTCTCACAAGCATAAACCATGAAACTTTTTCTGTAGGATGTCTCGTCTATAGGAACAAAAGCCCTTTGGTTTCATAATTTTCCATCGAGCATATCTGTCGTTCTTGATTTTTCATGTTCTGCAACTGACATGACCCGAACCCCTCTTAATTCTTGATCTCCTTGTATACTCCATCCCATGCCACGAGATTTTTACTGTAGGAACTGATGATATTAGGCATCTTTTGCCCCTAAAAGCCCTAAATATTGATTCATCCTATCTTGCGATTTAATCGTTGATGTCAACTATGTACTGTTTCATGTTCATCATGAATACCGTGTTTACAACATGTCTAAAGCCTGGATGTTTTTCCAATTCCTATTTACGTGTGTCTAGGTCGTTTTGCAACTGGTTTCACGATTTTTCGTTGACTATACAATTAGTTGTGTTTCTGAACCACTATGCAACAAATAGGGTAAGTTCTTTCCCGCAATACAATGTAAAGTCTTTCCCTGTCGGACTCGGGCGCGGACCCTGTGAACGCGATAGCCCGATAGGTCGCGTTCACAAGGTCTATCACGATAGTGACCTCTGTCGTGATCTGATCGCGACAGGGACTGTCGTCGTGATCTTCTGCCCGACCAGACTAAGCCTGTCGCGACGTACAAGCACCGCGTTTCGATCTCAGTTGACCCCGTCGCACCCTCACGGGGTACGTTGCGATCTGGGTTCTTTTGCATAAAACCCCCTGTCTCACAAATGCTTGATTACCTACAGGTTTGTACTCTTGTTTAACAGTCATACACATAGAAAATAACTCTTGTTATAAATTGAACATTTATGTATGATTAAAATACATGCACATAATCTTTTCTATCTAAAATTTCATGACACTTACACACACTTTGAACCATCCAATTATGGCATAATTTGGCATGAACTATTTCATAATACATCTGGTAATTTATGTAATTAAATTACCCTATACTTGTCTATCGTTTCTCGCGATGTTTTGGGAATACCGATATCGACGCTCCACTATTCTAGAACTCCTCTAGAACGTCGAGCACTTGTTTCTATATACACCTCTCTTGACTTGGACGAACTCTCTGTCGGATACTCCTTCTGCCGGACTAGTAAGTCTTTGTTCAAGGCCTCCGTAAGTCTCCTCTGTCCATGGATTCCCACATGGTCGACGAGCCAGTTGTACCCTAACACCTGTTACACCCATTAGGGATCAATATGGTCCAAACGGCTATTAGAAATTCACTCTCGTCTTGAATCACGCCGGACCTCTGGACCTGTGCTTAACATGGCCAGTGGTAAGGTCGTGAGTTCCGCCTGACTGCCAATACCATGTGCGGTGTTGTGCAACGTTACTATCGCTCGTTACTCGAAGTTTCATGTGCAAGGTCCACTAACTCTCATCTATACTCTACTCGCTCATCTATTCACGTTCACTCTACTATCTCGTCTATTCATCTAGTGCTCTCATCTACTTCTTGGTACTCTATATTGGCCATTGACTGATTGTCTAGAGATAAACAATATAACTAATGCCTGGCATATATAAAGGGCCCGATCTGGTCCTGGGATGTGCGCCTGAAAGTGCTAGTGCTCATGGGAGTTAAATGATCAGAGTGTTTGGCATTACACTCAAGTGCTATCTATCTGACTATCAAAATGACAATCAAAAGTGCTATGTTCTCTCGTTGTCCATTGACAACAAAGTGCTATGCTATACTAATTGTGCTATGCTATACCGTTGTGCTATCTATACTATGGCCATCTTGCTATACTTGACATTGTGCTATCTTGCTATTATTGTGCTATTCCCGACACTTGTGCTATTCTTAGTAAGTCTATATTTGGAAAGTCTTGCTATTTCGTTCACGTACTGTCCTGCGATATTTTTACTTGACACTCTCTTCCGTTCTGTCATTAGTTACTCTGCCTTTAATGCATTAATTACTTAAAGCCTACTTGAGCCTGAGATTTAAGTCCTACTGGGCGATGTTCGCTCACCCTGCGTTATTTGTCATTGTGTTCTCAGGTGAGACCGAGGATGAACCATACACTCAAGAGGACGGAAACGACTGGAGTGATGTCATGAGTACCATAGTGTCCTATTGCTTTGTTTATCGTGGTAGTAGTTAGTTTGAAGTTTAGTCTTTTGCTTTATTCCAATGTAATCGGGCCCTATAGATAGGCTCTGATATTAGTGGTTGTAACTAGGCATTGAAAAGTATTAATGAAATGAATTTGCTTTATCATTATTCATTTTGAAATGGTTTGATGTCTAGTATCGCTCTCTACCCTTTTCTTGTAACTGCCTCGCGTTCCGATAGTCCGCGTCGGGGCGGTGACACATCAAACCTGGTTATAGGTACTCTACCTATTCTCGGCAGAGCTGCTCGTGTTTGGTTGACTCTGGTGCTTCTTTATGTTTTGCTTCTGAGGAGTTTATGAGTCCCTAGCTTGTCACACCTGAAAGGCAGTGTGACGTGATGGTCGATCTCTCGTCTGGGACTACATGCGTTCTTTGGTACCTAGGGGTGTGACAGTCGAGGTTGAGGGGCACCAGTTGCCGGCAGGTTGTACGCGTTGCAGCTTCGTGACTTTGACATCATCCTGGGCATGGAATGGTTGGAGGCTCACCAGCTATGGTTGATTGTCAGCGGAAGACCGTTCGGTTCGGGATACCTGGAGCGGCCCGTTCTCTGCTTCCAAGGTATCCGCTCTACCCGTCGGCCATTCATTTCTTGTGTAAGGCTCGTCATTTGATTGTGATGGTTGTGTCGCCTACCTTGCTTCGGTTTGTTCCTTGGAGCCTAGAGGATCTTCAGTTATTGATGTGCCGGTTGTTTCTAAGTTCCCTGATGTCTTCCCAGAGGATCTACCTAGTTTTCCGCCTAAGCGGGAGGTAGAGTTCTCCATCGAGTTTGCCCGGTACGATGCCCTGTCCAAGGCACCCTACCGGATGGCTCCGGCGGAGTTGAGCGAGTTGAAGCACCAGCTGCAAGAGTTGCTTGAGCTGGGCTTCATTCGTCTGAGTCGTTTGCCATGGAGTGCCATTTGTTTGTGAGAAAGAAGGATGGTATTAGTCTGTGTTTATGCATCGATTATCGGTAGTTGAACCAGGTTATTGTGAAGAACAATTACCCGCAGCCGAGGATAGATGATTTGTTTGACCAGCTGCAGTCGGCCAGAGTTTTCTCGAAGATCGACTTGAGGTTCGGTACTATCAGATGCGGATCAGGAGTCAGATATTGGCTGACAGCTTTCCGGGTCCAGGGTACAGTCATTGAGTTCATCGTAATGCCGTTTGGGCTGACGAACGCACACGCAGCATTTATGGATCTGATGCATAGGGTGTTCGGTGAGTACCTAGATCATTTTTTGGTTATTTTTGTTGATGATATTTTGGTCTACTCGGCTTCTGAGGAGGAGCACGAGGAGCACCTGAGGATCGTGGACCGTTTGACCAAGTCCGTGCACTTTTTTCCAGTCAGGATGTCTTGGTCCTGGAAAGTTAGCCGCGCTGTACGTGGACAGAGTCATTCTGTTGTATGGTACTCTAGTTTCGATCATCTCTGATAGAGATCCGAGGTTTACGTCAGGGTTTTGGCGTAGTCTGCAGAGAGCACTTGGCACAAAGTTGAGGTTAAGCATATCGTATCATCTGCAGTCAGATGGGCAGTCAGAGAGGACCATTCAGACTTGGACGATATGCTGGAGCAGCTGCTTGGACTAGAGTGGCACTGGGAGTCGCACCTTCTGATGGTAGAGGTTGCGTATAATAACAACTATCACTCGAGCATCGGAATGGCACCATACGAGGCTTTGTATGGTCGCCGGTGCAGGACACGTCTTCACTGGTTCGAGGTGGGGAGGAGAGGCAGGTTTTGGGACCATAGTTAGTGCAGCAGGTGCGAAGATACAGTCAGGCTGGTCAGGCAGAGGCTTCAGACAACAAAGAGCCGCAGAAGAGCTATGCAGACAGTTGCAGGAGACCGTTACAGTTCAGCGTTGGTGACATTGTTTCTTGAGAGTACGCCGACCAAGGGCTTATGAGGTTTAGCAAGAGGGAAAGCTCAAATCCCAAGTACATTGGGCTTTCCCTATCTACAGGGGTCGGCGAGGTGGCGTACAGGTTGAGTTTTCCGGCAGAGTTGGCAGGCGTGCACTGTGAGGCCCTGAATTTGTTCACTTTATATTTTATGTAAGTGATGTTGTTTGTTCTTACTTTTATGGTATGTATTGAATATATGCATATTATAATTATTTAATTATGATGTGCCTATTGTATTTAATATTTTAGCATGTTGTAAGTAACATAATGTGTATATGTATACATACCATAGGTTAATCTTGTTTAAATGATATTTATCTACTTTAAGCATGTTAAAGATTTATTATGTGTAGGGTACTTAAATAATAATGTGCCATGTAGTATTTAACCAATGATGGACACATTTCATTCATACGTTCATGGCATGATGTATGAAATAGGTAGTGTGGTAAGTATATATACATGTATGTATGTATTATGAATATTATCTTTAATTAAGATTAGTGTAAGTAATATTTAAATAACATTATGGATTGCGTGTACTTTATGTGGTGG